>JAQIXX010001868.1:0-29167 GCA_034700605.1 Willowsia nigromaculata | reverse complement strand
TTGAATGATATTTGACCTAGTCGTTAGAGAGTTGGTAGGATAAATAGGCCGTAAAGCCAAGTCAAGTCTAAGCTAGGCAATTCATAAATGAGTCAATTTTTGTAAGATAGTTTTGTGAAATAATTTGTCGTTTCTTTTTTATATAAAAAGTTTAAAAATCACAAACGCTCAACAATCTTGCATTTATTTGTGCCACCGCACATCACCATAATTAAGCATCACTGCCCATAGCTCAGTCACTCGCCAATCAAAAGTAAAATTAACTGGAGTTCATGTATTCACAACGCTGAGGGAAACAGTCAAAAGCATTTTCATAAAAGTAGCCCATCATAGAAGAACACATTCTGGAGAATCAGCATTTTCGGAGTTGTCTAGCACTATCCTGTGATACGAACTTTTTACGATCTTCTGATCAAGTCAATGTGCGTGGCTATTTGAAAAGGGTATTTTCATCCTGGCCGCAACAGCATGCATGTATACATGATTATTGCGTTTATAGTTTTCTTGCGTGGTATTCAGGATTTCAACTTTCAGAAATTCTTCCTCCCAAACTCAAAAATCTAGATTTGTGCATAGGTATGTATAAAATATATCGTTTGTATACCCTTTTTAGAAACAAGAAACGGATTAAACATGAACCAATACGAAAAAATTGGATTCCGCCTGTTCAACGCTCTCCATTTTCACCTGCCAACACTTCCCTACACATTTACTCCTGATTGCCAAAAAATGATATGGATCACTCCAAAGAGAAAGCTTATACCTTACATGTTGGTTATCATACATTTCTACTTCTTTGGCTTCATTAATGTTCTCGTCACCATAGATTGTCTCTACTGGAATCCAAGAAAGGACTTTGAACGAGTTAACGCTGTTGTTCTCGGTATAATAGCTGGATGTGGGTTTGCATTTGCAGCTATTGTATCCCAGGGATTTTCCTATGCGAATGAGATACCAAGCATCTTTTATGAGTTCACCGGATCCGTTTAAAAATTGGTTGCTAGTAAGTTTACAAATATGCCACCATTTAAAATACTGAATACAATAGTTTTTCTTGAGCGTGTTTTATTTCTCTAGAAACCTCTCAAAAACAAGAGGTCAAAAAGTACGGGGAAGATTTCCGTATCAGCGTTCTTTACCCGCTCATCATTGTTCCTGGATTTGCATTCATGCCATATTTATTTGCAATGATAACAGCAGTTATTGAGTTAACAGCAGCAGTTGCAGATATTAACCCACTACATTTCATTCTTGAGCATTTTATTCCAGATCCAATGTACCGTGATTCAAGAACCATTTGTATGGTTTTGCTTGTGCGTTTACTACATACATTGATAGGATCTCAAGAGTTTTGTCGATTTAGCACAGCTTTGTTTGGAACACTTTTGATGCTTTTAGATAGAATGAGCATATTCCTCCCAATACTTGAAGATTTGACACATTTTGATCAATTTTACTTTATTTATCATTGCATATTGTTTGCATTCAAGAAAATTGAGAATTGGTTCAATACAATTATATATCTCGCGTTGGCTGGAATATTTTGGGGGAATGTGGGGAGTGGTTGGGGAGTACTTAAGCGATCACCGGTGGATATTGATATTACATTTTATGCAGCATTTTTCTTAGGGTTTGTAGGATTAAGTGCAGCACATTTGTTTTTGATACCGTACATTTGCTACAGGTGTGAAAATATGATTCATTTGATAGAGTTACGTTCACTGCGAGCCGTGGTAATTTTTTCGCATAAAAGAACTCGCACGAACAAGGTAGCTTTGAAGAAAGCAAAAGCAATGATGCCATTAAAGATTTGGTATGGAAGGTAGTAGGTATTAAATCAAGAGTTTGTAGCAGACTACCCATTTGGTTAGATAGATTATTTGATACTTTGTTAACTTTTGATTAATATTCCCACCGTTTTGTATTCAACGATTTGAAACCAACTTTATATTACACTTTTGCACAATTAATAATTTTGAAAATATTTAACTACACAAAATATAATTTTATTTAAGCCATATAAAAATATATTCAATTCAGTTGTCATGCATGCTAACATAAGTGCTCAATCTAAATGTACATTATTGACTACAAGAAAAGGATTGAAATTAATAAATGCTTTATATCAATTATGTTGTGACAAACATGTTTATTTTGCTTTTCAATTTAATTGATTCGTTTACATCGACAAGTCTGTTTTTCCTAAAAGATATTTTTTTGGTTGCGCGCTTGATGGAAAGGTATTGAAATCAAAACGATGCTAATTTGGTTTTTATAAACAATTTATATACTAATTGTTTTATTGTTTTCTCTATTTGTTAGTTACTCATTTTCTGCTTAAGTTTTAACCGGAATTACATGACAAACATGGGCTCACGTGTACATAGAACTAGGACTTCAATCAAATAGCGACCTCAATTTGTATGAAATCAAGTGTGTTGTTGACAAATATTTTCAAAGTTAGTTGATACTACCTAACATGCGAATTCAACAGTTCTACATTCTAAATTTATCTTTTCAGCTACACATATGTATTAAAAAATCCCTCGGTACTAATGGAGTGTGGACTGCGTATACATCAAACAATGAATCGATTCCAACTTCCATATTTTCCTATTATTTGGTCCACAGAATTCCATGAATGGCAACTCAACAAATCATCTTACAAAATATTTTTGCTTTCATCATTTACTATAAAGTTTGCGATAGGATTTGTGTTGCTTATTTTATCGCTCATATTAAGAAATCGCGAAGACGAATATCTTAAAACTGAGCAAATGACTATAATAAGCATTTCAATTGCGTTAGCATGTTTGTCTGCCGTGACTGACCTGATTTTATTTACTTACGCAAAGGAAATTGTGTTATCTTCAAACTGGTGTTATCATACAGACAATATCAATAGGAAATCGAAATCTTCATTTGGTAATTATTATTAATTGTTTCATTGTAGTATCGACTATTGGAAATATGAATTACAACATTTTAAATTTGTTTTGCAGACCTTGTTGGAGTACTTGTAATTTCTTTTACAATTCTGCATGTGACATTAATAGCATTTTTTGCATTGATAGTATGCGTTTTTCAATGGGACCCTGCTTATGTGATTATTGCTTACAATATAAAAATGAATTCGATAAACATTTTTGGAAAACTAAATGAAAGCTTTATGGGAGCATTTACGCGTTTTCTATTTCTGAACCTTCTAGCAGAAGCTATGATCGTTAGTATGCGAACATTGTGCCTAGTGATGCTTACGATGGTGAGTTACTCGGCGAGTGTACAAAAAACATTGCTTAAGGAATACCTCTCACTTGCTATAATTGCACGATACAGGTCTCTCTGCGTTAGTCAAAATATTGTTTTGAAAGCTTATAAAGTTGTAGTTTCAATGGCATTGATTAGTGAAGGCTTGCTAATAGCTGTCGCGGTAGTGGTTACTCAACTAGGAATCTTAATTAAAAATACGAGCATTGCATTTGGAGGTGGTATGGTGGCCGTCCTGGTCTTTGGGCACTTAGCACTTAGTTTAAATGAATCCTGTTCAATTTACAAATATTCTATTGAGACGTTAACAAGCTGGAAGGAGAAATGCAAAGGTAGAGTATATGTTAGGAAAGTTGTACATAGTTTGAGAGTTATTGCAATTCCAGCAGGTGAAATGGGCATCATTGATAGGGAGATGCAATTAAATTACTATGCGTCATTGCTGGGAAATACAGTTAACCTGTTAATGGGAGTAAGTGAGCTTTTTATTTAAAGGTTATGAATATATGGCTTTAAAAATTGTAAGCATCACAATAAAATACATACAAACTATAAAAAATCTTCTTTCAATTGCAAAGCCAGTGTCAAGAATTTTCAAATCGTCTAGTTGTATTCAGTGTAATCTTATGTTTTTTCACCTCTCATGTATTCAATAATTTTACAGCAACAAGTTGTAAGTATGCGTTTGTTTTTTCAAATATAAATACGTAATTGAAATAAATGAAATGTAGTTTTTATGCTCCTTCGTTCTTTTGTTTTTCTTCTTTACAAATCATTCTAAAATATGTTTCTAGTATTTTTGGATGCACGAGTTTATTTATACTACCTATTATATATTGTTTGCCATCATTTACTTAAAAACATTTTTGTTAGAAAAATATTTTTTATACTAAAAAATAAAAGTGCCAAATGCGCAAAACGATTGTGGATGACTAATAAGTACACAAACATGATAAAACAAAAGTCAAGGTGACTGTCTTCTAGCCTTATGTTAAGCCTTATAACAAGCAGTAAAAAGCGCCGAAAAATTGATTTGCAGTATTATTTTTATTCTGGTTTGCAATTACATGTATTTCAGTATGTGACTTAAGCTTAAAATACGTATATAATGTCAACTGACATGCCGGAGTGGTTCCATCCCATTAAATGTTTACAATTGCATGAAGCACAACTATGCAATCTTCGTATCTCAGCGTAAATATTATTCTTTATCTCTAAATATTTATCGGTTTTAACCAAAGAAAATTACTTAATGAAGACATCTACAACTGGTGCATATGTAAATTCACAATCTTACGAGTTTTTTAAGATTGTCTCAAAAACGTTTCATCAAATCAAATCATACTGTATTTGAAAACCATAAATATAGTGGTCAGGTTGGATTTGGCAGGGTTTTTGCTTTACTTTGTATATATGGCACTGGCTGTGATGTTTTTATTTGAATTTTCAAGTAGAATTGACTATCAAAATTTATTGACCTCAGTTAACTTATGAGATGTAAAAAACTCGTTCTGGACAAACAAGAAGCCGTAACCTTCCATTCAGTTTTTGCAAAAACGCTATTAAATATTTTAAGCCATAATACAAACTAAAACAGTAACTGACGGATACTTTCAATGAGAATTGACGGAAACATAAAGCTGTATCATTTTCTCAAATCTTCGCCTTATTACTTTGCATCATTACAACATCAAGATGCCTTTTATTCAGTACGAAAAACTTGGATTTGGAATCCACTTTTTCTGCATCTCTGGGCATGGTCACTTCCTCTTCGGCTTAACTCCGACTACAGTAAACTGATGCTGACAATGGCTAAATACAAATGGATTCCACGTAGCATATTCATGACGCTCCACTACTTCGCATTTGGATTGCTGAAGATATACATTACCGTTGATCGGTTATGGTTAGACCCACGGTATAATTTTGAGCGTGTCAACGCAGTAACTCTATTAGCCAATGCTCGATGCGCGATTAACTTAATATTGAGGAAATCTCATACATCAATGAAATACCCAAAAGTTTTCAACGAGTTCAAAGAATGTGAGGATAAACTGGTTCTAGGTAAATTAAACTTTTATTGAAATAAAACCCTAACTTTAAAATGAAAGCTTATTTAAAATCATTTGCATTGAAAAGAAATTTCTGACAAGTAAATTATCAAGGAATGTGAGGATGGCATGAGCATCAGTACGACATTTCTATTTGTGATTGTGCTTTCTGCTGCTTTCATGCCATACATGTTTGTTGCGTGTGTAGCAATCATTGATGTAGATCCTGTTTGCTATGTGCTCGAAGATATTCTACCAGATCAAAAATATAGGAGCTCAACTCTAATCTGGTCCATAATACTGTGTCATTTGGCATAATGTTTCATAATGTGACCTTGAAGTTTGCTAGACTTGCAATATTTCTGATAGCAGGTATTCTCGTGCTATAGAACAAGTTCATCATAATAAAACTAATATTGATTACTCAGTTGAAAGATTTTGATCTGTTTTGCTTCCACTATCATTTCATATGGATTACATATATAAGTGGATTGAGAACTGGCTGAATATGATACTCTATTTGACTTTGTCAGGAATATTTTGGGCAACTGTCGAGTTAGGATGGAGATCAATGAAAAGATCAGTAAATGATACAAATTTTTCAATATATTCTGTGTTTCTGCTTATATTTGTTAGCTTAGTTATTGCATATTTACATACTTTTGATACCGTATATTTGCGATGTGTGAAACATTGCTGTATTTGAGAGAAGTATGAATTCTTCGTAATAAGTTTCTGTATGTTAGGGAACAAACTTGTAAATAAGATTGCTCTCTTAGGAGTAAAAGCAATATTGCCTTTAAGAATTTGGCAGGGAAGGTTTTGGGTATTCAATCAAGAGTTTGTAGCAGACTATCAAATGACTCTGTTAGATAGATTTGTTGACTGTGTTGTTACAGTTTTAACTTTTGACTCATACTCTTACCTCTGGATAGAAAAGAAAATGATTGAAAACATTTTTGTGCAAGTAACAATTTGGATCACATTTTTGTACAATTAACAATTTTGAAAACAATTTACCATCCATGATAGAATTTTATTTCACCCATATACGCTCAATTTCAATTCATTCTAATATCAATACCTAAGCTAAATAAATGTATCATCCAGACTACAAGAAAACGATTAAAATTTCTAAAATGCTTTGTATTAATTACGTTGTGACAAACATGTTTATTTTTTAATTTAAGTGATTCAAACACAACAACAACTCTATTAAGTTAGATTTCCTCTGTTTCGCTTTTACTGGAACAAGATTAGATTCTAATTTCAATACGATACTAATTTGGTTTTTAATGAACGAATTAGAATACTAATAGTTTTATTAATTTTCCCATTTGTTTGATGCTTTTTTTCTGTTGAAATATTGTATAGCGGAATTAGATTGATATAGGCTCACACACACATAGAACCAGAACTTGAATCAAATAGTGACCCCATTTTGTATTAAATGAAATGTTTTCAAATCTACAAAGGAATCTACCTAGCATGCGAAATAAACAACCATTCATTCCAAATTCACCTTTTCACCTACAAATATCAAAAATCTATCCAAAATGCCGTCAGCTCTAACAGAACGTGGACTGCGTCTACATCAAATAACAAATCGTTTCCAACTTCCATATTTTCCTATTATCTGGTCCTCAGAATCACGAGAATGGCAACTCAAAAAATCATCTTACAAACAATTTTTGCTTTCATCATTAATCATAAAATTTGTGATCGTATTTGCTCTGCTAGCCTTATTACAGATGTTGAGCAATCGTACTGAGAACTATAATAAGAAAGAACAAGTTACTACAACAAGCATTATAATTACGTTAGCATGTGTGTCGGCTCTGACTGACATGATTTTATATTTTTATACAGAAGAAATCTTAGTTTCTTTGAACTGGTGTTATCACACAGAAGATGCCAATAGTCAAACCAAGTCTTCATCTGGTAAGTACTAATTTTTTCATTGTTGTGTTAACCATTAGAAATATTCACTAGTTTATTTTACATTTGTTTTGCAGACTTTGTTGGAGTACTTGTTATTTCTTTTACAATCATACAGGTAACTCTTGCAGCATTTGCTGTATTAATGGTGTGCGTCTTCAAATGGGATCCTGTTTATGTTGTTATTACTAAATATACAATAAACGTGTACCCGAGAAATGGTTTGGCAAGTCTAAATGAAAGCTTGATTGGAGCAGTAACGCGTTGTCTATTTTGTAATTTTTTTGTAGGAAGTATGCTGGTTAGTATAAGAATATTGTGCCTAATTATGTTCACATTGGTGAGTTCCTCCGCTAGTGTACAAAAAGGATTGTGTACAGAATATGTCACAACTTCTACAATTGAACGATATAAGGCATTCTGCGTGAGTCAAAATATTGTTTATAAAATTTATAAGGTTGTAATATCAATGGCATTAACGATTGAAGGCTTGCTAATACCTATATCAGTAGTGGCTATTCAAGTTGGAGTCTTAACTAAAAACATGAGTATTGTAATTGGTGGTGCTATGACAGCGGTTTTAGTCTTCGGAGATTTGGCACTAAGTTTGAATGAGTGCTGTTCAATTTACAAATACTCGATTGAGACTTTGACAATCTGGAAGGAGAAAAGCAAGGGTAGAAAATATATAAGAAAAGTAGTACATAGTTTGAGAGTTATTGCAATTCCAGCAGGTGAAATGGGCATCATTGATAGGGAGATGCAATTGAATTACTATGCGTCATTGCTGGGAAACACGGTTAACCTTCTGATGGGAGTAAGTGAGCTGTTTAGGTAACAGAATCTAAAATAAATGTTTTCACACTAAAATCGTCCGTCACAGTAGATTACATACAAAATTAAAATAAATCATTTATCAAGTTTTATCTCTACTTCCCTATATTAAATACCAAGAAATTTATTTAACCATTTTATTTAACAATAAGTAAGCATTTGTTCTGTTTATGCATAAGTACTAAATTTGTAATAATAAAAAGCCCGCCTCAATGCTTTTAAGTTCTGTTGTTTTTTGGTTTTTATAAAATGATTTAAAAATATTCTCATTGTCTGAGGTTGCTTCATGCTAATAGTTTTATAACGCATGAAATCGGCTTAATTTAAAACCATTTTAGCATTTTAGCGATGCATGCATGTAACCCTCCTGGCGCACAAGTATTTACTACCTATCATAATATATCGTTTGTTATCATTTTCTTTGAAAAATTTATCTCAAATAACATTTTGAAAAAAAAGACACAAAACAATAAAATTCCGTAAATGCACAAAACGACTGTACATAACCTGTAAGTTGGCAAGCAAGATAAAAACAAGAAAACAATGGTGTCTTAAAGAATATATAAGAAGGGATAAAAAGTGCCGATAAATTGATATACTGTAATATTTTTGTTCTGATTTGCAATAACAAGTATTTTGGTATGCGACTTAAGTTTAAAATACTTAATGTCAACTGACATGCCAGAGTGATCCCATCCCATTACATGTTTTCAATTACATGGAGCACAACTATGTAACTTCTTACCTAAGAGTACATGTTATTCTTTATCACTAAAAATTTATCGGTTTGATCCAAAGAAAATTACTTACGGAAGACATCCGCCAATGGTGCATTTAATGTAAGTTTACTATTTTATGAGTGTTTAAAGATGCTCCCAAAAGTTTTCATAACAATCAAAGCACCTGTCTTTAAATTATTATAAATCTTTCAAAGGAGCGAACATATCATGTGAAATACTACAATCAAGTAAATTCAGCTAGTAATCTAAATAATAAAAATACTAATTGTCACAGGCCTTATTGCGATCTTATGAAATCTAATAAAAAGCTCTACAAAAATAGAGTTCAATTTTGTTTTAGTATGACACCCATCTTGCATTACCCCAGTAAATCTGGTGAAATTTATAGAGCTGTAGGTTCTTCTATATCATAACAAGTTTTTAGGAACAAGTTGTTAAAACGTTGGGGATTATTTAATGATGTTATTAGATTGATTTCTTGATGCTGTTTTAACGTTTGATTTAGCATTGGGTCATGGTCATCATGAGCATAAATAAGTATATTATTTGACCGCCTGTTATTGAGCAATTTCAATTTCTATGAGAATGTAAAAAATGATGTTACGATTACAAAAAGGTATTAATTGTTTTAGACAATTAAGGTTTAAAAAAAATAAACTGTCAGGGTTAATCCGTGTGTGGGCTATTTATTGACTATTATTGCCGCATGTAATAAAACACACACTGAAATACAAATATTTGCAAAAAGTGCATATTTTAGGTATTTAAATCTTTGCTGTCAGGTTAAGAAGTATCAACAATTTTTGAGTAGAGATGAATTATTTAGCGCAAGTTCTAACCATGATTTGATGTTTACATTAGCTCAAACTGTGATACGATATGTATTGAATTTTTTTATCAAGTTCAGATATTGTCATCGACTTTTCTCTAAAAAGTGGACCTCAAATGAGTCGATAATGGCATTAGAATGGTACAAGTATTCTACTTGTTTTTTTTAATCACTAGCATAATTGTCACAAATTGTCCGTTCCACAAAATCGCTATTTAAGGTGAGCTTTCAGTTTCATTCTAAAACAGCAGGGTGCTGATTACTGCATCAATTCCAATTGGTTAGGCTACCTGGAAAGGGGATAATAGACGGGTAAGAAAAAACAAAGTTAAACGCAATTATGTAGATAAAATAACATTTATACATTTTTCGGATTGTAGAAAATTAAACATAATTTCAGTATTCCTGACAATAGATAATACTTAAAGAGTGATTGCTCCCTTTTACATTACATACAAAGAGTGCATGTGTTTCAAACAATAGCATAAAGCAAACAGACTAATTCAAGGCCATTACCTTCATTTTGATGCATTAACTCAAAGTAATATGCTTTCATTTTAAATTAAATGCAAAATATTGACAAAGGAAGTTTGGCTGTACCATGTAAATGTACACACTCACATAAGCTGCAAAACTTTAATAACAGATAATTGAAGTAAACCTGAATTTTCCAATGATTTTCCTTTTTTGAATATTTAGTTGACACTTCAAGATAAAGAAGAAATTGAGACTATAGTTATTAATTTGGTTATATTTAGTTTACAATGCGATATAGTATTTAAAATGTCCAAAAAACTACAAATTACATATGATAATTACGTACTTAATTCATATTTCTTGAAACGATATTTGTTTGTAGCAATAAAAACCTATCACTTTATTCTAACGTTTTATGAAAATGGTACAAACAAATAAAACTGTACGACACTTTCAAAGTCACATGTACACATTGCTTGACTTTCACCGATTGTAATGACTAGTGAACTTTGCAACTTGAAAACAAAGGAATCATTATAACTAGGAAAATACTTTGTTTGTAACGCGTTTGTAATGTTAAGAAACTTCAATGTTTTGATGGACTGGTCATAGAATATTTACAACATATAACCCTCGTGTTGCATAAAAATTTCATAAAATTGTGAACTTTCTCTTCACTGGTGGCTCGTTACTCTCACGCATTTAGAACATGGTAACATCACTTTTGGCCATGAGATTGAGTCACGCAACTGGAAACTCATATCTCTAATGGGAAATGATGATTGACATAAACATATTTTACGATTAAGGAAATGTTTCACATCAGGCATGTCAATGAAACGCCATTAATTGGTAGAACAGTTCACATAAGAATACTCTGCTCAACAACACTTTTGGTTTTATTAGTTGTTTTTATGTGTGGTAGGAAGTTAGTGTGAATTTTAGTGTGTGCGATGGCAGTCAAGTCGAATATCTAAATGTTCAAAATATTCTCTAAAGTTGGTTCCCAAAATTTGTAAGGAAAACTGGTTTACACAGGTTTCTTCGCCATGGCAATGATAATTCAGTACGAGAAACTGTTTGGTTTATCTTGCAAGATTGGTGAATCCCTTTA
Source organism: Willowsia nigromaculata (assembly GCA_034700605.1). Classification (NCBI taxonomy): domain Eukaryota; kingdom Metazoa; phylum Arthropoda; class Collembola; order Entomobryomorpha; family Entomobryidae; genus Willowsia; species Willowsia nigromaculata. The sequence continues at coordinate 17,917 of JAQIXX010001868.1, read as the reverse complement.
TGGACAATTGATTCACTGGGATTCCAAGTCATTAAAATTATCAGTCCCTAAACTATCTCAAAAGCAAAGTCGCCGTATTAAAATTTTCATTTTTGCTCATGCTTTTCTAGTGACAATTTTAGTGGCGCAGAGCATACCACAGTTTCAGTTATCTTCTGTTTCACAAAATCTCAAATTCACGGATATATTTGTTTACGTCAACGAAGTTGTATTGGTTGGTGCTTTGCACGTTTGTACGCTGGTATGCTACGTACACGCACACGTTATAAGTGCATTTTTAAACGGACTGCGGGTTTTTCACCAAAAATATGCAACAGCAAAGAAGGCATCGATCTCAACGAAACAACTCAATCCTATCGTTATGGTGATTTTGGGCAATATTGCGGATTTTTTTATGCTCCCAATTATTTACACGTTTGGACTTCATTGGGTTCACCCTTGCAAAATATCATTGACCGGCTATTGGCTTATTCCAGAGTGCAATGGATTCAGATACACTGGAGATATATATTGGATATCTGTGATTCTTCAGGCAGGAGAGATGATCATTAAATTAACTGTCATGATTGTGAATATGTGGATTGTTCTGTTTGGCATGGCCAACGCCGTTTTCAGTTTCACCTGTACCGTTGCGGTTCCATTACAAAGCATGAAAGTGGCTATTGATATGTAAGATTAATAATTTAAGAAAGAATTTTTGATTTATATCGTGATTTATTAGTACCAGAAAAACTCGTTTTTCTTTATGTTTGTTTCTTGTCTTTATGTATGAAACGTTTTGTCATTTTCCTTGCCTTTTTAGGTTTATAGAATATTGCGAGAAACCTCATGGAGACTCCAGTGACACTGCAAATATGTACAGGACTATACAAGTTCTCTCATTGTTTCAGAATGAGTATCAGAAGGGATGGGACATGATATGTTTTCTGGTTATTCTAACGATTCTTCAGTCATGTTGCACACTGACTCTAATCAAGCTTCTCCCAAAAATATCAAACAATTTTGTCATTTTTGCATCGTTTGCATTACTGTTTATTGTAGTGTTGTCAATGCAGAATTCAATATTAACCGCGATGGGCTCGATATACACTGGAAGTTTGAAAGCGCGTTGGGTACTGAAAAAGGATCTGGCTAAACGGAGGGTTGAAGGGATACCCAGGAAAGAGTTTCTTTTGAGAAGTAAGTTTATTAGAAGCTGCTCTCCGATCCGAATCCTTTTCGGTTCTAACGGATTTGTTGAGAGTTTTACAAACTTAAATTGTATTGATCGGGGAATTAATCTGACTACTAACTTTCTCCTTATTAGTAATTGAAGAAATATTTTATCTAAGCAAACAGAAGTTTTCAAAAAAATTAACAAAAGTTTACAAAACAAAACAGAGTAAAAGTGGAATCGAAGGTGTTAAGCACATTTCTCAATCTTATGCATATAATATCAAATATGACTTCATTCAGAAAGTTTAGAAATTTTGAAATGAATGAAATGGGGTTTTCATAATTCATGTTTCAATGTTACTTTGCATAATTTGCATATCATAATAAAAAAAGTGCAAATTAGCTTTCTAATCAAAAGTTAGAGTAAACTATAAACTAAGCAGTTGGAGGATTCGTGTATAGTAACACACACCTAAAAGATGCTAATTGTTAATTAAAACTTAATTGATGTAGCTTTGGCATAATTTACTTTCTTCTATAGGCGTAGTTCATTTTAAAATAGTAAATTGGCACATTTAAATTCTCATTGTCAAATGTAACTGTCAAGCTTTTGAATGACATGGAATTTTAAATAGGTGCAAATGATGAGCTACCTAATAGTATGTAGAGGCCTGGCCTTGTATTGCCTAAGATTTTTTGTAAATGAAACAAGGAAATAAAGCGTCTTTGACAACAAATTTTGACGCATTTATCCTGTAAAAAATTGTATGCAGTATTTACGTACCTCGAGCCAGCTGTTGTATACAATACTTAACAGAACCCCAAATGAAATTTTCGTGAATGATACTAACATGTCATACAATCAGTATTACATGCAAGGCACGCATGATACATTTGGGTTTAACCTTTTAAAAATGCGTTTGGTGTAGGATGTTTTATCATTAATTTAGAAGTTTCAGCCATTTAATCAGGTTTCAAAACTGATTATGAACGTTTGATATTATTCACTAGCCTTGCAGTTGATGGTTTCATCTTAGCACATGGAATGGCTTCAGTTAATCTGACGTCATGTCATGAAAACGTTGGAGAATAATTTGTTTCAAAAATTGATGAGAACAAATATTTGTGTAACGATGGTTACGACAATCATTACGAAGACTATTACTTTTTTGTAAAAGTCTATTGCTTTAGTTCAATGGTGGTAATTTAAAAAGCAAAATACACGCAAAACACTACGGAGAAAACCGATGGATAAATACTAATAAATCTACATTAGGTACAACAGCAAATTAAGTAAGCTTATTGATCTTCTAGCTAGTTCTAAAACATGTTTTTGACTAACTTTTAGACTTTATTGTAGAAGATTTTAAAATTAAATACGAATGGTATTTAAAAATTTTTGAAATTTGCTGGTTTGTTTTTAAGCAGTTAACTATATTTGCCAACAATAAATGGGCAGCACATCAATAAAACAAGCTACTGTTTTAATGCCTTAGGTGTGCTTTTGGTTTTATGCAATGCCTCTACATGCCTGCTTTTTTTCTGCATTCTTTATTAGAATTGATTATTTAAAGCCCCATTGACGTCATTTGTCTGTTATGAGACTGAAAAAATAACGCTTCACAATCTTGTCCCCAATCATTTCAATTCACTTATAAGAGAGTATGTACAAATGCTTTCGAGAATTAAACCGAAAACTAGTTTTCTTGAAATACTCAGATTCTGTAAGTATTGAGCCAATTGAATCCTCGGATAATAATGCTTTTGAATCCGTACGAGGAACTTGGATTTCGAATCCATTACTTTCTCCGTTTTTGGTTATGGCCACTTCCATTGCGATTCACCTCAAACTACAGCAAACTTGTCCTAACAGAGCCTAAACACAAGTGGATTCAATCTGGCTTAATGGTCATCTACTAATTCTCATTCGACATATACCTTGTCTACACAACTGTTGATCGTTTGTGGTGGAACCCAAGGGATGATATTGAACAGGCCAATGCAGTAATACTAATAGCGAATGCAGGATATACAATGAGCTTCGTCACCATAAATATTCAAGCTATTTGGTACATCAACGAAATTCCCAAATTCATTAATGAATTCACTGAATGTGCGGATAAATTAATGCAAGGTACAATAATGCTTTATTTCCTTATATCAATTATTCAATATTTCAAATATTTGAAACAAAATCTGATTTAGAGAAATATTTGTATTTTCAAGAAATTTCTCACAAGAAATTGCAAGTTGGCAAATGTGCATTCCAATGAAGTTGGGAGAATGGTATGTCTTTCGTGAAATCGCCAGCTCATTGACACCAAATTGAAATGGAATACATAACATACAACCAAGTACTGAATAGGAAAATAAACACTAACACAAGTGCTATATAAATTTGATACAACTGCACACAAATTTAGACGTTGAGTTCAGTTTTAAGAATATTCGCATTACCAATTATCGGTTTCATAGTCTGTTCACGTTAAAAACTAACATAGGCAGGATAGAAAATACGTGATTGGCGACGCCCATATTCCTAAAAAATGGATTATACATAGCAATTTCATGGGAGAGAATATTTGAGTACAGGGAAGGTAAATCCGGAAGAAATATGGACATAGAACAACAAATAATTGCAGTAACTGCTAACGCCGGTGTTGTCTGAATCAATATAAGTTTCAAATTATATTTTCACATTTAGAGCATATTTTTATTTCCATGGATTCTCTGTAAATGGATACATTATGAGTAATAACTGCATCATGTTAGTAAAAGTTAGAAACAGAAAAGGCAAAAACAACAATGTTGCAAAAACTGCACTGGTTTGTGTGAGCATGAAGTTGATATTGGCGTGTGATTTAAAAAATTTAATACATTTAGTCAGAACAAAAGAAATGGGTATCAATATCAATAAAATTCAAATGTATGACAGAACACGTGATTTATTGTTGGACTTGTTGGAAAGTTGGGTTCCTGTATCCCAGGAAATAACCAAAAAAACCAAGTTATGGCAAGAAAACAAAGGAAATGATGCAAAAGTGTAGAACCGATTACTCCACATACCTTTACACATTCAATTCAGAAGAAATATAAAATATCAAATGGTTGTTTAAGGTTTTTACTACTCCTTACATATAAGAACTTAATTTGGCCCGTGTTGAAATACGGTTTTCTAAGCTACTGGCGATTTAATTAAGATCAACCAGGTAATATAGTACAAAAGGTTAGTTTAAATTAGAGTTGAGCTTTTATGCTAGATTGTCATATTCAAATTTTCATATCAGTAATGCTGCAGAAAAACATTATACTCATGTAACTTTTTGGAAGACAATTGGCATGCAAAAATCACATCAATTTCGCAGATAAATGTAAAAAATATATTGTATTGTAGACAGGCATCAAATACAAGTAATTTGGCACCAAATTTGGGTTGTCCAGCTTCATTATGATGATATCAAACGATGATTTTCCAAGTATTATTGCGATTGTTTAATATTTTCTCGTTTATAAGTACATAATTGTTACCTTGCTTATTTTCAGGTTAATTGCGATTGAGATGTAATTTTTATATGTGGAATGATTCTTTAATAAAGTTTATAAAGTTGTTAGCTCAAGTACACCTGCAGTTAAAAAAATACGTAATGAGTAGGTAAAAACGAGTTCAGAGAGTCAAAGCACAAAAGATGATTGTTAAATGGCCCCAGAACACTCTAAATGCTCTATCTAATCAATAACTGTTAATTCCAAAATTCCCAAACCTAAGATACACATTATGGAAATTTTTAGTATCAGGTGCAAGTACGTTGTTTAAATTTGTTTGATTCGAAGGAAATAACCTGCGCAGTATTTGAACTTTCTCACATGCTCATTATTATGCAATTACCTTTTAGTTTCAACTAGAATTTAATAGATATTTAGAAATTTGCATTTTCATAACTTATTATTGAATTTCACTGAATACCAAACTAAAAGCATACTAGATGAACTTCAAATCAGCCAAACTTACTATTCTAAAGGATGAAGATTGCATGATGATACTTTAACAATTTTAGGCTAGAATAACTTGTCTTTCATTTCAAAGCTTTCTACGAAAAACATTGTAAAACGTATACGAGTGGTATATCTCAATTGCTTTCAATTTAAACATAAAGTACGTAATTCATAATTCCAAATCAAACCTAATTCTTTTATAATTTTCTAGAAAGTGTAAGTAATGTTCTCATAATTCCTCTTACTAATCATCTATTGAATATTAGAAGTGTTGTCTTCCTTATAACAAAAGTGCTACCCCAACCTACACTGAGAGGTTTGCATGATTTCCTAAATTTACCCATAATTTTTCTGTTCCAAGGCGACCTCCATACCGCTTGCTTACATTTCCAGGAATTTAAGAGCTTTATTCCTTTCGAATTCACATAACCACCAAAATATATAACTACACTCCACACAGCATATGCTTGAAAACAACCAAATACAATAATAATTACATAAATTGCAGCCAACTCATCTCGCAATTTTATAAGAATAAATGCTGCGATACAAATGCTTCCAGTTATAGAACTCTGAAAAGGAAACAAAAGTCTCCCAAACAAATTGTTAGCCATTTGAATAATGAGTTGCATAGCTCGAAATTCAATTGCTAGTTGCCAAACATTTTTTCGAATGAAATTAGGAGATTTGTACGACTTTTGGGAAAGTGACAGCTCATTGACACAGAATGGGACACATAACAGTCCCGTCGTAACCAAGTACTGAATCGGAAGATAATTACTAAACACTAATACAAGTGCCATATAAATATGGTACAACTGTGCACAAATTTTGAGGTACACAGAACAATCTTCAGGAAGAATGCTCGCAAAGAGGAAAGGTAAATTAGGAAGGAATATGGATACGATGGAACATAGTACTGTAGTAATCACTAACGATTGGATTACCTGAAGCAATACAAAATCTACAAGTTTACTCTCAAAGGATGGATCTGTATCATTCGAGGGCGTGTAGAGTACTGAAAAAGAAGAAAAAATAGTTTTAAAGTGGGTTTGTAATTTAAAATATAGTGTTCTAGAATAAATACTTTTTTGTGTCTACCATTGATTCTCCGTATGTATTTTAATGTGGAATTATTGGTGGAAATTGCATCAGATTCGTGAAAGGCAATAATAGAAAATGTGAAAAATGAAAGACTTCCAAAACCCACGCTTGCTAATGTAAGGATAAAGTTTATCGGGTCTTGAGCCTTGTAAAATTTAAGGGATTGAGTCAGAACAAAATATATATATATCAAACACAAAGAAAATACAAAATATGAAACCAATCGTGATTTATTGTTGGGCCTGTTAAAAAGTTGAGATTCTTTATCCCAGGAAAGGGCTAGAACACCAACTTTATGAAGGGAAATCAAGGTAAGTGATGTTAAAGTATAAAACCTGTCGCTTAACATGTCTTGATAAATTGATTGTCAAATATCAAATGGTGCTTTGCAAATTGTTGCTAGCTTTATAACCCGATACTAAATTTTTGAAAATGGTATGCTTAATAAACCATAAGTAACGATCAACTAAATAGGTGAATACTAATTACAAAGGTCAAAGCAAATCAGTAATTTTTGCATACAGGGCATTACAAAGGTAAGGACAACTTTAGTGAACCGACTGCCATTACTTTAAGTGCGATGAATTATTTACAAGGGATAGCTCATTTTGAAGCCATGTTTCTCCTGTATTGATCTTAGGAGTTTTGGGAGATGTTAAATTAACATTTGGTACACAGTTAATTGCGCTTTTAAATAATATGTAACTGAAACCAATCGGACTGTTTCATACAGTTTTGTATTATTTTGAAAATGTGTCTTTACTTCTATTAAACCTTGCAGGCTTAACCAAGTTTAAGCTTTATAAAAGGAATACCACTTGAAAACCCTTGTACAGAAATTCCAGCTTAAGTTTTGGATTTACCTTGTATGTAATAATCGTCGTATTAAAGCTTTCAATCAATCGAGAGAAAATTGTTTTCTGTTTATAATGTGAAGGTGAACAAAATTGTATGGTTAAAGACATTTTGCAGATAGGCCTAACCTTAAGAAAGAAAATTATTCAGCAGTTATCAAATCAATTTTTAAAAAACAATACTAAATCATGTTGAATAGCAAGCAACTTATTCAAGTATTTGGTTACAAAATTTGGGCTGTTTATCATAATTTTAATTGCACCTACAAATCCTTTTCTAAGTATACTTGTAAGCCTTCAGATGTAACGGCTAAAAACGGTTAAAATGAGACAACTCCAAGGTTATTCTCGGTGTTCCTGAAGTTGAAATTAAAGTATTCTCTAGAATATCTATTCGTATACAAATTAAATAAAAGCTCAAGTGGAGGGTCATTTCGGAAATCTCTTCCAAGTATTCTTTTCAATTCTGCAGTATATCTGAGCATTAATTTTTTGTATTATGTGTTTGAAAGAACAAAATTGTTTGGTAGATTAGATTGGTTGGTTACGATTGATTGCAGGTCCTAAGGCTGAAGGAGGTAAAACACTCATCAGAAAAGTTTAAATGACAGCAATTTGAGCGTTAGGGTTAACTGGGAGAAGGTTTTTATCTCGCAATTAACCAAGCTTATGATTATATAAAATAAGCGAACACGAAAAATTACTTGGTTATTAGACGCAAAACAATATTTTTGTATTCATGTATTCTTGCATTCTTCATCCTACTATCAATTTAATTAAGCTTGATTTTGATAAAGTTTGTAAAATCATACCTCAAAGAACTGATAAAAATTAAATGGTTGGCCTCCAGCAAACAAACATAAACGACTTAAAGTTCAAATTACTTAAATAGAGTCCTGGCAAGGATCATGATGTAATAGACTTTCGGCTTCTACGGGTGCTTGGTTTAGAGAGCCTGAAGCCATTTAGCCATCCTATTCTTCCACTCATCAATTTCAACTTAGATATTACTCGAATTTCGGATGATGAGTGAAAAATTACAGACTAAGGAGAACTGGTAATGATAGCACATAACGACAAATAATGAGTGAGAAAACAGTTCATTGAAACCCAATGGAGACTTACCACAGCTCCAGAAGCATGCATTCCAGCTTTCAAAAGTGAGTTATTTTAATCGTAGAATTGTTAAATTACTAATATAATGAAAGTATTTAATGATTTTAGTGTGTGCTAGATCTAAATGCCTTTGTGCCCACAACCATGATGGAATAGGGCACTATTTAACTGAATACGAAATTCAATGACTATCCATTATTCCTTATTTATGGGAGACAACCAAGTAATGGCTCTTTGGCCTACGTGTTAACGTACTCTTAATAATAAAGATCACTCCAATTGAATTTTTAAATTACTTAATTTTATTTGGTCTTTATTTAACTTAATTGGTCTACAGTACACGTGAACGTTAATTTGAATACAATTTCAGACAATATAAACTTTCTTTGGGCACAACAATTTTTATAATGCTAACGCAACTCTATTATAAATTTCGTGTGATGCCACAATAAAAACTGGTGCTTGAACATTTGTCAGACTAACCAGGAATGTGCAAGAAGTGAAACATCATGTTTTCTTCAAAATGAGCATATATCTATGAAATCGGGCATGCTGAATTCCTTAATACTAGTCATTGGCCCGAATGCGCAAGTTTGAGGGCTCCAGAGCACTGCAAAGGGGCGCGCGAAGTGGTATTTTAAACGTTTGATGTGCGTTTCCATGTGAACACACTACGACCGTTTCTACTCCGTCTCACTTCTCTGATGTCGCTCACACCTGCTCCTTCTTTCCAAACTACGCTTTGTCTAACTTGGGGCGATGGCGAGGAGTGAAAACGGTTGTGAGGATGCTAATGCGTTGACAGAGAGAAGCAAATCAAACGTTAAAAATACCACTGCGCGCGCCCCTTTGTAGTGCTCTGGAGCCCTCAAAATTGCGCATTCGGGCAAATGACTGTTACTAATGAATTCAGCATGCCCGATTTCATAGAAATATGCTCATTTTGAGGAAAACCTGATGTTACCAGTCTTGCACATTCCTGGTAAGTTACCTCAAAAAGGGATATTTTCCAAAAACTGTGAAAGCTATTATCATTAAAATATTGATAAGTGTTACGGATTGATGATGCCTTATGTAAAAGTTTACGTAGTTGAGTCAAATTTACTACAAAATTACCAAAGCAACACACAAATGTAATTGTCAAATCATGAATGAATGACCTGATTCTCTTTAAAGCTTTCCAATAGTAGAAGGAATTTAAAGTCTAAAAATGTTGTGACTACATGTTCATATTCTTTCCTTTACGCATTTCCGAAGAGTTTTCAAATGTACATTGGAAATAACTCGTTATTCAGCTTGTAAAGACAAGTTATAATTTTCCTAACATGATGTAAGTTTTGAATAGTACCTATAAATGTATTAAAAACTGACTTTACTAAACATTTAAGCCACTCGTTGCAAATTTGATAATTGGTGAAAGTAGAAAGCGACAAAATAGTTGACTTAACCGCGCAAGCCAAAATGGCAAACAATTTTTCTTATAAATCTTCGTCATCATAGTTTAAGGAAGAAACAAATAAATTAGTCATCAAAATTGGAATTCGTATTTCATTGAAAAAGATTCCACATCTTTGAAGGACATCACAGACTGATGATTTTATCAGTATGCCGACATTGTATTGACGTGTTGCGTTTGCTATTGGCCTTTACTACTGCCAATGTTCGATATTTTTTAACTTAAGCCATCAACAATCGATCTCAAAATCAAAATTAAAAAATTTGCCCGTGTCTGAAAGGTATCGTTATCACAGGCAGACGGGTGGACCGACAAATATACATATATTTTTGCCAAGCTCCCACCATTTTTTTTAGAAAGTATCATACTTTATCTCGCACTTAAAAACATTTAACACAGTTTTTCATATTGTTGAAAATTGAGGATAATTTCTTATGGTGGATAGGTAAATACTTGAAGATTGCATGCACTTAAAACGATAGCAATAAGCAAATACACAAATTTAAGGCTATTATCATTATTATATCTACCTACAATGAAGTGCTTACATTTCAAATCCAATCGAAAAATATTGGCGAGGGCGAGTGAAATATACAGCTGTAATTACAATGCATACGCGTTCACATATAATGTAAACGTTAATTGCAGATATTATAAGACTGAATTTTCGTTTCGTTTAAACTGATGTTGGTTGGCCTTGTTTAAATTATTTAGTTGACACTTCATTTAGTCAGGAAGAAATTGCCATAAAGATCATGAATTTTGTTATATTTATTCAAATATATATATATTGCACTTTACATACACACATAAGTGACAACACGTATTCCGAAGAAAAAATACTGGCAATTCCGTATTTATTGTACATTTGGTAACATGTAAAGAACGAAATGATGATTCTTTGTATTTATGCTATGTACTTGTTAGGCATAATGTTGTGTGTTATGTAGACTAAGCCATCTGGTGACTTATGATTGTATTTAATATTACTATTGGGAGTAGCGTGTCTGTCTTGCTTTAGTTAATAGATTTGAGGTTATTGTCCGTTAGGCTCGAGCCTATTGTCATTGTTGATGAGTTGGAGATCTTGTCATTCTATTACTTTGTATTGATTTGTACACGTCACTTTTGGCTAGAAGCTTCTGTTGTATTTTTGTATTACTTGAGATGAAGCTACTTTTTGTGTGTAGAAATGCCATATAGGCAACATGTAACCGCTAAGCGGTGCCCACTTCTTCGCTGTATTCCTAGCAGCCGACAACTCTGTCAAGCCAAGCAAAAGAGATAAGATTTTATATGAAGAGTAAATTGAACAAGGGGATTTTCAGTAACTAATAATTGCCAGTAACGCTTTTAACTGTATAAATAAATTGACTAACTATTCCTTTCTTTTATCCCCAAAATCCTCACAGTTTTTATCGCTCGTATCATTTTATTCCACCCCAAAATCACAATCAACTTTATAGTTACCATCTCAGGTCACACCCTCACCAGCATCCGCATAACTGCTCACTATTCATCAGTTATTTTCAACTGTCAAAAGATTCAAATTGGTTTGCATCATGTTTCATTTGATTCAGACTTACAGTTTCAATATCCCATTTAATAGGTTGTAAGATTCAACGATTATTTGAATAAGTGTCATTTTGAATCAAACCAAACCAAAAAACTACAAAATATAAAAGCAGTCAAACTTTATCTTTAACATTCTTCTAAAAACTAAACCTTTACATTCCTCCATTTGTGAGTTCACTAAATTTTGTGGGGAGTCTCTCGTGAAAATATTACACACAATCACAGAAGGGCTTATCTACAAGGCCGCTTGCGTTGTCAATTGACTCGCATTTTTTTATGGCAAAATTTCTCCTCTTAATAACGACTATAGCATATATGCGTTGCCTTTTTGTGGGAAAGAGTGAATGAAAAGGTTAAGTTAGTTTTTAGACGAATTATACAAGGGTACAATCATCTCACATACACAGTTAAATAGAACATTGGTAATTAAGTAAGTTGGTACAAAGAAAAAATTCAAAATTTAATTTCCAAGTTGCTATGGTTCAACAAAAACAGAAATACTAGCAGTTATGCAGCCACAAATTCTGTCACATCCATGAGCTATAATATTCCAAATCATGGAAGTTCCCAAACTCAAAACCATGAAAATTTCCCTGCGGACCCCCGGTGCCTTCACAAGTTTGATTGTGCTTGGCAGATGAAGGGAGGTAGATTGATGACCTAAAGTCAGAATGACTCTACATGTAATAACGAAATATGGCTGCATCTAGAGCATTTGGTGGGAATAAGTGACCTGGGGCAATCCCGTACATATTAAAACGAAAATTTTAACCAATTCTAGTTGTATTTACTTCCCAAAATTTTATAAATATTAGGTTGTAACATTTGTTATCAATCCAATCATTATAGAACAAAACATAATCACCAGGGGGGACCCTAGATTATTGTATAAGTTAATCGGTACTAATCCGGCTTCCTTTCCAGTGAAAACAGACGAATAGCCACTGTAACGCCAACCCTTAATTGTCGTATATAAGTGTCGTCCATAGTGCTTCAGTTCCGATGGCTTTACATAGAGCAAAGTTCAAGCAGCTTCAAGTTAAAAATTAGTATCAATTTTAACATATATTGCATTTAGGTATCCATTTTGGAGAGTTGTTGTTTTTCAAATTTAATATAAAGTGCGTCGCAGTCTCTTTTGCTGATCATTAATAGCATTACAATCGCTACAAATAACTCTAGAAACACTGAAGCAGAGGTTCACGGTATTTGTAATCATGGCAGAGGGGATTGGCAATTGGCAAATTTACCCAAACAACATTGCATGTACAAAAACCGAATAGTAATTCCGTACCTATAGTGCTTCTAAATACCCCAGTATCTGCTCATGCGTGGGAATGGAATCTGACATCTTTGATTCAAATTATTTGCATTTCATTTTTCAAGTACATTTAAAATTAGCAAATTCTCTCTTTTTTCTTTAAATGCATACTAAATTTCATTATATTTTTTACTTTTACTAGAAATAAAATCAAATTCACTGGAATACTCTTCGAGCCTTTTGAAAAATGTGAAAACCACTTTTTGTGTTGAAATTAAAATAAACAATGCCCTTTCCAATTACTGTTTTTAAACACTTTTAGACAAACACCCTATTTATGGGTAGTTTGTGTATAGCTTCTACATTTAAAATGGGAACAAACAGTGCATACAATTCAGTATCAATCATTGAAATTGCTTTATAAACACGTGCATTTCTTTCCTTCCGTGCCACTTTTTTAAATTGTAAAAGTATTTTAGACGGTTTTAAACACAAATTTTTGATAGTATTTTGTATTTAAATATTTTTCTTCATTGTTTCAAGCTTTTGTAACTTTTTTTTAAATAAATTTTTCCACAAAAGTATTTTGTGTTTTGAATACGTTTTTGAGGAGATATTTTCTATTTTAAAAACATGTTTGAGGAAATTATTTTGTGTTTAAAATACAAAATCAGAGTATTTTGTAAACTCCGATGAACACTGCATTGACTATAACACAAATACTATCTGTCATGATACTCCCTTGGCTCGTCCCAGCGAATTTGAAAAGAGATATATGGGCAACCGCCCCTATGAAATTTTGACTGCTGGTGTGATAACTCCCCATTGTTTAGTGAACCCCTAAGTTTCATTGGATACTGAAAATATGCGCATTTTATTTGCTTGGAGTTATTTATTTTGCTGAAAAACTCCACTGGCATCCAATGTGATCTTCAATGTGATACATTTGGGGAGTTACTAAACAAAGCTGGGAGTGATCAGAATGGTAATCAAAATTTTATAAACTTACTAGGCCAAATGGCTTTCTATATCTTTTAAAACTCTCTGGCTCGTCCCGAAGATATTTCATTTACATTTTATTTTGTAATTTCGATATCTAAATGCGAAATTACATGTGTTATTGTGGGTAGATTAAATCAGGAACTACGCATACATTTGTCTTGATTTGCATAAAAAAGTTTCAAACAATTAAGTAATTATATAATCAATTATATAATCTCTATTTTTTAGTTAGTAAAATACATTGATTTCGTTGATGTCTATGCCTTTTTATGCCATCGTTGTATTGTACATTGAAAAGATCAAAAAAGTGTAGGTAAATCTACGGTATGGTTTATTTGGTAACCCAGCACTTGTCCCAAAAAATTTTCGATTTGGCTTGTGGGGTAGGCTGCCAATCCCCCTAGCCAAAGTACATGGAAACGAAAACTAATCACAAGTACCGTGAACCTCTGCTCTGAAGACTGCTATCTTCGCTGATATAAATCGGAAAAAATTTAGATTCCATTGTCGGCACCAAATTATGCATTTTATCACAATTTTGATTTCTTACATATTTCAAGTCCTTTAAATACTACAGTTGCATTCAGCTTATTGCTTTGCTGTTCAAATATTCCACTTAGCATTTACAGTAAGCTTTTCAAGCATTATCCACCAAAACTACAGTATGACTTAGATTTACCATACAATATGTTGACACTTTTTAAGAGGAATGTGCATTATTAAATATATGAAACGATTGCAGTTCCATTTAACATAACAAATCAATACTTTTAAAAGTTCAATTACTCTTCAGAGTGGCGGTATTTCCAAAGAACGGAAAAACGATTAATAAGGGAGGATGTTGGAAACATCTGTTACCGCAAAATTCAGAAATATTGACGGAAAAAATTTAAAGCGGACATGGAAATTTTTTCCTCTGCAAGTGCTTCCTTCTCGGCAAGTGTGTTTTACTGTCTGGAAACGGAAACTAAACCGTCCTCTAGGCTAACAGAATACGACTGCTTTCGATGATAAGTGCTTGTAGCACGCAACAACCTTCGAAACTTGGGAGTTCGTCTCTTGTCCGGGATACGTGCATCCTAAATCCTCCTTTTTAGTCCTCGTCAGGCTCTTCAGATATTTTAAGGAAAAATATAAAAGCCAACGAGTGTGGCTTTTATAATGTCTACCACAGGGCTCGGAACTGGATGTTTCTGGAAATGGAATTGGACGCAACGCTGTGATAGCATTCATTCCATTCAACTTGGGACAGTTTTAGAACTTTTGTTTTCAACAAATAACAGCGCATACTTCTTCCAAAATCTGAGTGGACCAAATAAAATTTTAACTTTAATTGAAATTATTGATTAAAAGCAAAATGCCTTCATGAAATGAGGATACCACTGAATAACTGCGAAATTTGATAGAAAGAAGATTAAAAAATATGTTTACCTTTCACCAAAAATATGTAATACATACCGTAAAATCTGAAATAGACGCCTCTTCGGAATTACGCGCCCCCTTTAATGGACGCCCCGGAGTCTACGGACTAAAAAGTTGGCGGAGTAAATATACGCCCCCTTTATTAAGAGCCTCCCCTCCTAATAGACGCCCCCTCAATGATATTACTGAGAAGTGTCACATGCACAACAGTACATGTTTATGTATTCAAGTGACCATAAAACACAGAATTTAATCTCTTTAGCCTAAGATGTGTATTTTCAACATACAGAGCGTACAATATTGCATAGAAATCTCAGTTTTCATATCATATTTATGCATCATGAAGAAGATATTTTAGAAAAAATTTCAAACAAAAGTTGACGGAGTAAATACACGCCCCCCTCAATTACCCTTTAATAAACGCCCCGGCGTCTACGGATGAAAAATCGATTTTGCACGTAGACGCCGGGGCGTCTATTTCAGATTTTACGGTATGTAAAATGTGTAGTAAATCATCAAAGAGATCTGTTTTGGAAAAAAAAATTGTCAATTAATTTGCACATTCTCTATAATTTTTTGATTTGAGTCGCCACAACCAGTATCGAATTGTCGATGGTGTTCACTTTCTGACTGACTGACTTTTTGGACAATACAATTACGGACTACATTGGACTTAAGCTCAGGTTTACTTGCCGGAAGAATGGAAGTTGATTTTTAAAATCTTGTGGTGTTACATGCCAAGGTTTTTTGCGTTTTGCTATAGTAAGCATGTTTAAAGTTATATATATATGGTACAGAATTGTTATTGCTTAATTTCGGTGGGACTCAAAAAATTTAGTTAAATTTTGTGAAATGCTTTACATTAGATGGAAATGGGTATCGCTACGAAGAAACCAATTAATATATTTTCATTTTAAAATATTTGGACACAAACACCCGTAAAGCGTGTGTTATCGTATAATTTCCAAAAAAATCGAACGTATTATGTATTCTTAAAAAGAAAAATGACAATTTCTCATAGAAGTCAATAATTAAGTAATTATAAAGGAAAATCAACAATTACACAGTAGACATTCGTCAATATTCATTAATATAGCACTTCTTTCATGAGGATGAACCAAAACTGACAGGCTAGGAATCATCATCTTTAAGGGATGATTCCTCCAGGAATGAATAACTGTAAACCAATGATACACACATTTGAGAAACAGTATGGAGAGTCGATCGGAGACAGGGCAAGGAAGAGGCGGACGAGAAGACCATAAAAAATGTCTCCGGGTCGAAACACAAATATCACTTTGCGGTGGATACCTGATATGTCATCAAGGAAGTGGGGCAGCTTTTATTTTTCTTTCCTTATTATGTATATGCGTAAATGTAGGGTTAGTATCGATTCTTTTCTCTTAATCGCATCTGGCGCACCTGTTGGAGTATCAGGATCTTCTGAGGATTAAGGGTTCCCAGAGCCATCCACAAGATACATTAGTCCGAGAGGTAGTAACATGGTTCCCAGTAAAAGTCAGCATTTATCTCTGAAAGCAAATATTTATAATATAGCAAACAAGAACCATTGAGTTGAGCTTTAAAATTTTTTATTCTTGTGAATGCTATTATAAACGTTTAATGATTATATTCTCTGAATAATCTTGGAATTTGCTCCGACAGTCGACTACAGGCAATGGGTGCCATCGAACATTAAAAAATATTTCAAGTAACTTTGTAAGTAACCAAGTATTTTCTTTCTATTAGTTTATTCCTTTAATACAATGTTAGTATGAGTTTGGCATAGGTAGGTAGTGATTAAGCTTTTAGCAAACAATTTTTTGATAGTTTCTCACAGAAAAAGATTTTTGTAGGTTCTAAATATAAAATACTGGATTTTCAGTAGATGATCCCTAGTTGTTGATTGGATTTTTACTATGCATATAATCGGTTACCAGGCAATATCAAAATCCTACAAATTGAAAAGTGAAAATGGTGGTTAATAAATAATGATGGAACTAAAAATGTTTTTAGGGTGACGTAAACTTGTTTAAGACAATTCGTGTTGAGTAAAGACTAAACCAAATTCCTTTCTGACTTATAGTGAATAACGATCGTTTATATATTTTTTATGAAACTTTGGTGCTTTTAACAACAAGATTTTCCGTCTTTAGTTGGCATCGTCAGCTGGCGCTCAATGCTACCCTCCATGACAATGGTGTCTACTACGATCACCGCATATTATCTGAGAAACTGCTGCTCAATAAAACAAATGCAAAAATTCGTGTCTAAGCGCATTCGAGAACTATATACGCTAGAAGACCGGTAGTTTTGTCTACATGAAAATAATAAAATGCCAAAAGCTATTGAATCTCTAGTTCCTTGTAGTCGTAGCTTTGTGCGCTTGATCGACCATAAGTTCACAATAAGTCTGCAAACCTGCAAATTCTTTGCAAGCTTTTCTTTTTTCTATGGGCTACACTTCAAGCAGGGATAGAATTCAATTGTAATTTCGTTTCACTTTCAAATCTCTTGTTATATCTTGCATTTCAAAAAATTTCATCTGCTTCCGCATGCATCTCAGCAGATAAGAGAATAATACTCTAGCCCCGTGTCGAAAATACAAATAATACCGGTATTAAATGACTATTGACCAACTGAATCGGTGTTAAATGACTAATCTAAAATACATGGGGAGCCACGAGCGGTCATGATTGAGCGAAGCGAGAATCATGTAACATGAGAGTGGCGGACTAAATGATAATTATAATATGCCTATTTCCCAATTCCCCTCCACCACCTACAGATAAGCCCCTCCAAGATAACACGTAGGTGCTTGTTGCAAAATCCCTTTTTTACAGAGAATTCTCATAAGAAATAGCTAGGGTTACCTACTGACCCCAGAAATATGGGTATATTCCATGAAATGCCTAAAAATGTGCTGGGTAGTAATAGGTAGCCTCTAATATACGTGTAGGATAGGCTAAAACCAAAATT
>JAQIXX010001867.1:0-29168 GCA_034700605.1 Willowsia nigromaculata | reverse complement strand
TTATTATAATACATTGCTTTTTACAGGTTGGTGTAATGTGCGATGTTCTTCTCCAAGAAGGTGACATACCCCGTTTGGTTGATCTGTTGGCCACAGTGGCGAAGGATTTTAGTGGCCGGTCGGAGAAAATATTGAGGGCTCAAGCGCACGTTGCATATCACGCAGCTCTAGAAGACCCACGCAAGTTTCCACAAGTTTACAAGATTCTAGAAACAAACTCTTTTTCTTCTCAGTAAGTTCGATTCATTAATAATCAAGTCTGAAATAGAAATATATGCATAGAACATGTGTACAAATTTAGGGTACAATGTATTTCCTGGAAAAGCGAAAGTACATAAACAAGGCATGTCACTGTAAAGTTGGTCATGCCGAAAAAGAAACTGTCCAGGATCGAAAAGCAATCAATCTATGCCTGAGCATGTGTATGCCTGTACTTGTTTCGTAATATAAAAAATGTCATCATTCATCTTGCTGAAAATTTTCAAGATTTTCACATGAGTTGAGAAAAATCTGTTGAAGTTCATCTGCACTTGCCGCTGCTCTGAGAAAGACGCAGGCATGCAGAGAAGGTGGCTTGTTAAAAACAAAGAGGCTCATTGTTTTAGCAAAGTGGCTGCTCAGCAGGGAAAGATTGAGAGTGTTAATGATCTGTGTCCAATCTTTGTATCCTGAGATGTAAAGCGTGTTTGTATTTTTAGGTACCATGCCGGACTTCAAAAGCTTTGGTTTAATGCCCACTACAAAGAAGCAGAAATCACTCGGGGTCGTCCTCTGGGTGCCGTGGACAAGTACCGAATTCGCAGAAAGTTTCAACTGCCGAGGACAATTTGGGATGGGGAGGAAACTGTCTACTGCTTCAAGGAACGGAGTCGCAACTCCCTTCGACAAAGCTTTGCTCTCGAAAAATACCCTAACTTGGAGGAAAAGAAAAAGCTCAGCAAGGAAACAGGACTGACCATGACGCAAGTTGGAAACTGGTTCAAGAATAAGCGGCAACGTGAAAAGGAGAAGATGCAGGGGAAACCTGGTGCAAAAAGGCCAAAATCGGCGTACAATACGTAAGTATTACCAACAATTTTGCTGCAAATTTAACATGACAAAAACACTAGTCTAGTCTCGCTTCACCCCATACAATTGCATCCCTTTATTTGGACCATTGTGGATTCAGTACAAGTTCAGATTTTAGCAGTATGCACTGAGGTCTTATTTTTGGAAACACTTCATCATCACAAAATCAGGGTGACAGTAATATCTGTCAAGATTGTCGGAATGATGTATGGAGTGACCACATTTCTGTTCTTTGCTAGTGCCGCATGCAGTGTCCCTTAAAAATGCACCCTTTTTAGTTTCTCCTGTTTTTAAGGGGCAAAATGGGCAAACGTTCAACCAATGAGTTGGTGTAAAGTGATCATTATACATATTGAACGGCATTCTGAATTACATCGTGTGCTCTTTTCTCCATGCACAGTTTTAAAAAGTCATAAAAATCTCAGAGTTGCATGCTTCTGTTGGTGGTTTTATTTATGACAAACTGATGCGATTCTTGGTAAATAAGAGTTTCGTTTGAGGGTTTAGAATGCTCACATGTGCATCCCACACTGTATACAACATACAGCATGAACATCATGTAATAAGGGACCCCTGAAAATGAGAGGAAAGAAACACTTGACTTTAAAAATAAAAAGTCATTTGGATGTGTCCAGTCCTAGACCATTCGCTCTTGTTACCGCTGCGTTGCTGATCTTTAAAGAACAAATACTTGGTTTAAGTAAATGAAAGGGTCTTAGCGTTCATATTTTTGGAGATGATTAATGGGCAGTTACTTTTGTGGCAGTATTCGGTCTTTGTTTTCAGTGGTGCATTACGTCCCATGTATGTAAATGTAACTTATGAAGCACATATATGTATATAGCCCGTTTCATAAAAATACACTATATGAAACAGTTGGAAATAACACAATACTAATTTTTTTAAACCAGAGTAAAATTTTACATCAATATCCTTTAAAGGGAGGAAAGCGTTACGGATTTTTGAAATGATCAATTGCCTGTCTGTCAATTAACATCTTGCACATTACCCCTTAAACATATACATACATAAGTACTTCCACCAACGTTCCAAAGAACGATATTAGATTTCTTCTAATTTTAGATCTTATCAAATCCTTTTTGTTTACATTTCCATCAAAACATGGCATACAAAATACAAGCCAAACAAAAAAACTTAATATTTTTCTGCTTTGTTAACATATTTTAAGCATGCGCGTTAAAATTTATTACTCTACTGACCTGCTTACTGAAGGCTATGGGGAAAAGAGAAAGTCAACATCAGCATTTTTTGGTCTACAATGTTTTTGACAGTTTAACTAAAATATTTTCTATAGTCAGCAAATTTACAAAAATTCTTTTAATTTTCGTGTTTTACTAAAAAGCTTTTACTCAGGTATTTTAAGGGAAAACGCAGTAAAACGGATCGACGCATAATATTTATCATTTTAATCTTTGTTTAAAACCTTGTTTTCTATTATACAGACCAGCCGCATTAGCTGCAGCCATGACCCCTGACCTACTCGGAATGATGTTGAATTCCGGTGGAGTAAATCAAGCTCATCTTCATCATCATCACCACCACCCTGCTGCTGCTCACCATCATCAGTCTCATATTCCCCCTCTGAGTCCGGAGGACTTGGAAAATGCGATACGGAAGGCGAGATATGACGAGGCTCGCCTCAAAACTTACATAGATGAGAACATGTACTCGCAGCCAGCACCTCCATCAGTACAAGCGGTACCCCTTAGTCCATCAAACCTTCAATCTTACCTCCATCACCACCATCAGCAACACAACAATGGTGCGACAAACAATAGTTTGTCATCTAGATCATCATCTCAACAGCAACACCATTCTCATAATCATCAGATGGTTCTTTCGGGGAAGAATGATATAACAATAGGCATTGTCGGTTCACCTGGCACATCCTCCAATACAGCAAATAATCATCCCCAGCACCAGCAGGAACCTAGTACACGAGCAAATAACCCAGGAATTGGTGCAAGTGGATTAACAATTACAGCGATCCCTAGTCCACATGCAAATCCCACAAATAATTCATCCCCTAACCAAAACGAGCAGTCATCCTCCGCTGGAGGAAATAATGTTGATAGCTCTCCTCAACAGCAACATCCGAATAGTTCAGGGGGAGGAGGGGATCTTTATGGAGGGGCTTCTTCCTCACGACCAAGAAGCGCATCTTCAAATCCCTCACCATCCCTTGGCAGATGTGGGACTGATATGGTACCTTACCTCCATTCCGCTGCTGCTGCTCATCACCATCATCATACCCACCACCAACACAACCCTTACCATCATCATCATGCACATCTCACCGGATATGATACAGGGGTGGGTTCGCTCATTCATCCTGGAGCCACTGCTGCTCTCTCTCATGCATAAAATAAGTCTCATGAAAAAAATTGTGTAGATTCATTCATTCCATTTCATATCGCTGTATTGCAAGTGCAATATATTATTGGGTAGGGTAGCTCTTATTCGCTTCTTAAAAGAAATGATGGAATTGAAGAAAAACGTCATGTAGTTTTTAGAGTTTTTATTATTATCATGTAATACATGTAAATACATATACGTATGATGCTCCTTTTATTGTTTTGTTTCGCATTGAAGAAAAAGTTAAGGATATTCGATTACTATTATTATCTAACAAACATGAGAAAATCGAAAACTGAATGTCTTCAAATGGAATAGAGAATAAAATCAATCAATCCTGAATTATCAAGAATAGTCACAATGTCAATATTAAATATAAATGCAATGTCTAGCGTAAATGATATTATAATTTTAAGCATGTATAATTTAATAATTGAATATAACTTATTGGCAGTAATTGTCAAAGTTCACGGAGAAGTAGTCTAGTTGATGGAAGTCACAAAATAGAAATTTAAGAACTCCTTCATATAAATTGCTCATTCCAGCAAAACTATAGATTATAAAGTTTTGATTAGTGTGACGCTAGAAAACGAAACATTTCTTTAATTAAGGCAAATAACCTTTTGGCTGTTCCTTCAAAATATTATGCAAAGATACATTACATGTAAGATAACAAAGCTGTGGAAATTCATACAATCGAATAAAATAGTATATTTTGTTCCTTATAAAGTCATTGAAATTAATTTTAACTAAAACTTATTTCATTCATTAACTGCTCCTCAGACCAGACCCAACAACCATTGTGAATATTGAAATATGCTACTAATTACGTTACTAGAATATTTTTGAATGCACTGCACATACGTATTATATTTTTTAACTAGTTTCATTTTGATCAAAAACAATTCTTAAAATTAACTTTGCTCGTCATTATAGCTTCCGATAAATAGCTTTAATATATAATTTCATATAAATCTGACTACTCTACATTTTCACTAGAAGTTTATTACACATATCTTGATTTTCACACAATCATCTTATTTTGGCTTATTGACACGAAGAAGGAGGTATTCGCAGATGCATAAATATTTGATCATGCGTCTCTAATTTACATATAGAATGATTATCTCTGGTTTTAATGCACCAAAATGGAATATAACTGTTTAGTACTGATCTACTAGTTATTAGTTTAAATATTTTTAGTACAGTTAATCTTTATACGAAGACCGAAATTGGGAGATCTGGTTTATTAAGTTAACACAGAAACAATATTTTACAAACTTGATCCAACTAAACTCACTCATTTCATTATCTCGTCACATAATGTTGGCTGAGCTTTGCAACTACAAATGACAGAATAGGGAATTCAATTATAGTAATAATATTTTATCTTTTATCTTTATCTGTCTACTACATTTTCTCAAAACTACACAAATGATCCTATAAAAAAGTGATGTATGAAAACCAATACTAATGATCTCTCTGAACAGATTTACATGCAATTGCTAAATGGAGAAGAACACCGATAAAACATTGAATGTTGTAAAGTTTTTCTAGGCGATCTAGATGATCTGCACTGGTAGATAAATGAATTTTAAAGATAATATGCTTATGCTAGCTAAAATCTGTCACCCTTGGATCACTTATTGTTTAGCAATGACATTATGGCACTGCATAACGAAGGTTTTTAAATTTGAGTTCAATAAAAGTACTTTTTGTAAATCTTGTTAAGCATCGGGTAATCGATATCTTATGTGTAAATCAATTGTACATCGTACATTATAAATTACTTGACCATTACATAAGATACAAGAATGTACATAGTTGGTATTGGTAGACTAGAATCTATTCTTAACACGCAAATATTGTTAATATGATTATTTGTATGCATGTATTGGAAAATGGAAGACTTCTGTTAGCATCATAATTTTTACGTCATTTTGTGTCTCAATTGTTTGTTCAAAACGCTTGTTTTACACCTAGCGCTCATTGCTACACGTTTTTGACAATATTTTTAATTTTTGGTTAAAAATAGTGTCAAACAATACGGAATATCGCTTTAAAACAAATGTTTCGTCCCGAGTAATCAAACTGGGTTGTCGTATAACTTCTTATGAACGCATATAAATTAAATAGAACATTTGCATACAACGTATTTCAAATAATAAAGTATTAAACAAAACTAACTTTTCTGACAAAAACACATTGCTCATATAAAGGCTGAAATACTATAAGTGTCAATCATTTAATTTCTGTTTATTGCAACTATTCAATTGTGTCGTATTCAATCTTCTTCACACGGAAGTATCGATATCCTGCGTAGCCACCGATGGTTGCAAGCGTTACAACAGCTAGGAGCATTCCCACAGCGAATGGAACTGTATCGTCTCTGCGACCAGCCTCCTCTGGACACTTGAATGCTATGAATCAAATAAATGCTCATTGATGCTCTCCTGGAGGAAACCAATTTTCCAGAAAAAATAAATATAGATTTTTAAATGCACTTACGGCTCCCATATTGTCTGTGGTTCATAGCAGCAAATGGTTGAATTTGGACTCGATTCAATGTGATCGTCACCCGGGCCGATTTTTTGTCATCAAAAATTTTAATAATTTTTGGCAAGTTACACATGTACGATCTTCCCACTGGGGTCAAGTATAGGGTTAATGGGTCATCAGAGTGGATCACTTGAACAGCACCCGGAAGCGCTTCAAAATAGAAAAAAGGTATAATAATTTCAAGATTCAAAATTTAATCCCCCTCCAAAAATATACCGATACTTTATATGACATAACTTTATTCTCTATAAAGAGGATAAATCTTTCGACGCGATTTGAAATATGATGTCGCCACGTGCGAGTCTACGTCGTCGTGGATTGTCCTTTATGTGCAGATAGGAACATATTTTAAAGATTATGTCGTCGCCACAACTTTTGTTTACCTTTTTATAGCGTGTTTATTTATTAATTTACATAGAAAACCAGTTAAATCTCATTTGCATAACTTATATTGAATTCTGTTGCAAGTGTGGACAGTGGTGATCGTCATAAAACACATGAGGAGAGGGAGAGAAAGAGATAAAGAAAGCTAGAAAAAATCATAATAATAGGCAGTGGTGGTGCTTTGACAGGAGAACATCAATTCATTACTTTAAATGCCCTGTAATTAGCATGCTAATAGCTTCTTTGTTGCCTCTTAATCAAAATGAACTATTCATATTCTCCTTCCACTTCATTTATTGCAATAACACACCACTTGAAAGAAAACCTGTATTTATTATGATGATGATGAGGTGCCAGCCAATTTCAGCCTAAAGCGTACCAAAAAAATGCTCCAAACTTTGTTGTACACTTTTTCACCTTCAAGTATGTGCATGTAATTTGTAGAAACGGCTTTGATAAAAATATAATACTACGTGTTTACTATATCAGATTTTTTCTTTGGGATTCCATTTTAAGGCAGGAACATCAACAGCAGTAGAAAGAAGCATTGCAGACAACCTCTTATCATGATCACGACGCTGAAAATGACTTGTCGTTGAAAACCTCAAGAAAGAAGCAGAAAAAATTGTCTGACTGAATTAAGGTAATCATGCGTGGGCGGACTGGTTTCCTGATAGTTCGCGCTTACTCTTCTAATGCAAAACAATCCAAGTCAATATTATTATCTGCGCAAGAGCATAATATAAATGAAAAACTGATGATGACATTGGCTCAGTAATATTGATAGTAGCGTTCTTTGTTTTGAAAACACAATTTACGTATAAAAATAAATGTAAATATGTGTGGAAAATATTCGACGCAACTGTGTAAATACGACCTTTATGACGATTCTTCTCAAATGTGTTCTAGCCACTCTCTAGCTTTCTGGACAGAAGATGTTTTGGAGATTTCCTATATGAGTCTCATTATCTCTGTGTGATTATTATAATCAGCTTGTACGAATGCTCAAAATGTTTCTCTTACTCAGCAGAGCGGCTACTAGTTAACGATTCAGTGCAAGCATTATACCTAGTCTCCTTGTCTGGTGTGCACATTGTTGTACCCCACCTGTACTACCTACTTATTTGAAATATTATAATGAGCATCCTATTCAAAAAATACGCTTATTTTGAATGATCTCTCTAATTATAAGAAAATTAAACAGATGATGATGATCTATGCGTAATTTGCATTTTCTCATTCTCTCTTCAATAATCATTCCATCTAGCAGATATATTTTTTCTGGACATAAATGGACAGAGAGGAAAATTGAGTGCGTTTAAAGTTTGGATCGACAACACTATCAGTGAGCACATGCAGCAATAAGTCAAGAATGGAGGCTCTCGCTGATGTGAATTTCGTTGAGAAGGAGGAGGAGGTGGAGATGGCATACACTTAAAATTTATGAGTCTGGTACTCTTTCCTCTTGTTCACTTTCTGGCTTGACTTTTTGGATGGATGATGTCTGGACAGGTTATTAGAATAAACTATCAAAGAGTCATCATCAGTACGATCGCTTTTAGTTTTGGAATCAAGGATATTTTATGTGCTATTTCCTTCCTTTCCTATTTGCCATGATGATGATGGTAGACATTCGCTTGCTTATTTACTCGACTTTGTGTATGTCATGTAATGCTCAAGTTTCATAGATCATGGTCCGTTTTAATGGAAAGAAGAAATAGGGAAGTGCTTGGAAAGAAAATGTGACGATTGCGATTAATGAAATTGTCAACAAGTGACATGATGATATGTTAGTCAAGAACATACATTTTTTCAATGTATTTTTTTCTGCCCTGTTATGCGTTTATTGCGTGCGTTTCATTAAACTGACGTAAGTAAATGAAGTAGGTATTGATATCAATATGCAACATGGCATATCCGCTTTTCGTCCTTTATGCGAGTATCTATGTTTTTCCGTAAGATTTATGAAATAGCATATTACATGCAGACAAACGTTCGTAGGTATAAGTTATGTGGTTACATTATTGCATACAAGAAATACTGCTTGCTTACCTTTAGGGTCATTGTCGAACGCCTTATCGGACGTGTTGTAGCTCAACTCGATATAGTCAATGTACCAGGCGTCACTTACACGTGACTGTTGGCCAAGTCAGTTCAACAAGCAAGTACGGCAAACGGCAGGCAGTTCATATTTCCACATGATACGCAGATCATGAAATAGATGCAATAATCATTAGTTTTAGTTTAGGATTGAATGTCGCTGCTACGGTGGCATGGTCAGTGCGAATAAATATTAACTCTAAGGAATTCCTCTACTACTAATGTGATTTGAGTGTATATGAAGTGGTGAATTGGTTACTGTACACATACCTTTTGAAAGTGCCAAGTGAATCGGAATGAGTTCCAGGAGAGGATAATTTTGGAATCTTCACCTTTTCCACAGTCGCCGGACGCTTCAGCGGTTCGCGGAACATTCACAGTAATTTTCTAAACGTGTTACATGGTTGAAATTCATTTCAAAATGTGAGTAGATATTAAGTATTTAATTGTATAGCAAAATTTAGCAAATACTGACCTTGTTGGCAGTTCGTTTAGGCTCAATGACAATTGTCGCATCCATTGATACAAGAACACAAGGCAAGTAGTCGCCATTCTCATAGACGACAAACTCCGGGGCTGGTGGTAACGGTGTTGTCTCCACATCATCTACAGTTTGTTTGTAATAACAAAGCATGATATCACTTTTTGCATAGAACATGTAATGATGATGATGATATTCGATATTTATTTTGTTATGTTGCATACATACATATCATGTATGTATGTGCGTCAGTTGTTTTTCTAAGAAATACGAAATAAGTTTCAAATGATTTTGCTCAAAGAAAGAACGATTTGCAATTTTGCTACGTATGGTCTTTCGTCTTTCCTCAGTATTCATTCTATCTTGTCCAAATATAGCTATCTCTGCGAGTTCGAGAGATGGAATAGAAGGCATGCGCAGTAATAAAAGTTTGCCATCATCCCATTTTCTTTTTGCTAAATTTACGGCCAGCGTACCACCTCTTTGACAAATATAACTAATAAAAATAGAAATCCTAAGTGCCTCCATCATCGGCATTGATTTGTGCACTTTGCCAATAAGTCAAGTGCATAGCCTCTTTTTGGCAAGAGACGGACAAAATTAATAAGCTGCACTAACATTGATTAATATTGATGCATTATGCCTTGCACTAATACACTAGAGTAAAACATGCTAGTTATTAGCTAATCTATGCTAAGGTATAATATCATCATCATCACAGTCACAAAGTTATAGTTGATATGCTTCCATTTACAAACCTTTGAGCACCATTTCTTCTGCAGAGTCGCTTGCACCCTGTAACAAAGAGAGACAAAAATAATATTAACTATTATTAACAAATGGGGTGGCATGCGACAAAATTGTGATGTCCAACTTGCACGAGAGCTTATGTACAAATGCCCAACTCAATGAAAAGAGACCACCAACATTCGCAATTCGCAGTCAAATGGGTTGTGCCACTGACTTTGCGCATGAATATGAATACTAAATTTATAAACGGAATAATAAATGGCTGTAAGGAGGAAGAGAAGGATCGCTTTCAAATTTTGAGTTTTAGTGTATGCTAACATTGTATTGCTATTATTGAATATTAGCAACTCATAAAATTGTGACTGTTCATTGCAATTGTATTAACTGTTGATAGTTAACAGTTTAAGAATAAGTACGACTATTGACTATTTTTCTTTGGTTTGTTGGACGGTGATTCAGAGTGAATGTTGTCAAACATTATATCCACCAGAAGTTCGTCTTCTTTTTCTCACTCTTGAAGATTTACGATATCAGCCATTCCATTGCTGGAGAATCGTTCCACATTAGCAACATCATATTATCCGGCAAACAGTTTAGTAAATAGATTGGCACAGGGTACAACTTTATGTTCACAAATGACTCCATGATAATAGATGAGGTAATTGAATCCGTCTCATTAAATGGCAATCAGCATAAATAAAACGGGAACATTCAAAGATCTCAACTCAAAGATTTAAAGGTGTGCAAAAATGCTGTCTGCATCCACCTGCTTTAATTTCTTGTCACGTCTGCCTCCACAAAAAATCTTCTCTAGGCTGTAATACTGTATAAAGTCTGTAAAGTTTGTATGCATTTACCAAGCAGTCTACTATAGACGGAATCTTCAAAGATAAGTAACATTCTGGATACAAATGAACAGTTTTTCTGTTCATAAGATATGGGATCTTCTTTTTATTGGTCATCACCCAAAAAGTATGACCACATAACCCATGAAACCATTATTTGTCTTCTCGCTCTTAATGGGTATCTTGATTGATAAATCGTTTTTGGACAAACTGCTTGATTGGTTATTGCTCACTACCTATATTTTATACCTAGTAGTATGAATTTTAAATAAACACAATTTCTTGTCAGGTGTGGTCTCCAAGTCTCATTTTTGATGGTCACAAACAAGACTTTTGCATAAATTGTCCATTTGATGAGGTTTCATGTGAAAGCAGTAAAACTTTGTGCTTCAAAGTCGGGTACCTACCTGTACAAAAAGGTTGAGTGGCGTGGTCAGAAAGATCCCAGATGTGAAGGCAACCCACACGGTGAAAATGATGAACGGTGATGGGAGCGCATGATGAGAAGAGTCCATCTTTATTTGAGAAAAAGCTATGTCGCTGACTTTTTACCTGTTTAGCTTGCGTGTATAAAATAACTGTTATTTCGTTTCCGTTTTCTTATGCTTTCTTAAAATTCGTGCACACTAAAAAACAAACTGTTGATTTCACCGTCGTCGAGTAAGGAAGAACAAGGTCAATATAGTGGGCTTTTCTATTTCAAAATGGGACATGCGAATGATAGCAAATTTATTTTGCAACGGTTTTGAATGCATTTTATCTCTATCAAAAAGGAAGCTATGACATATGTGACAGTTCTAGAGCTTCATTGTCTTATTAAAACATCTAACTAGAGATGTAATTAAAATTTAAACTAGTGAAGCTATATGACGAAAGTGAAAGCAGATTACTTTTCTCTCGAGAAGGTGCAAGTCGTATGAGGGAAGAGCAGCTGCTTTCACTAATGTTTAAAAAAGAGCTGTGCTTTGTACATGACGGGAGTATCCTCCGACTTTCACCAAGAAAGATGTTTTTGCTCAGTTTTCTTCTGCTATCCCATCGGAAGAAGAGCACACATAAATATAAAGGCAACATAGCAGCAGCAATCGCAAACTATATATAGAGTAGCTGTTTTTACAGAACATTCCTTCCGTTTTACGGTGTTGCTTTCTTTCTCCTACTCGCTCACCACCCTGCTATTATGTATCCACAATCCCCACACCACAAACTGGATCAGTGGAGAAAATACGGCGCACGTGTACGGTGTTGGTCGTGGTGAGAGAGGAGAAAGCCACCAGGATAGAAGCAGAGTAGCTCTGTGCTACGTGTTTAAAATTCCATAATGATATTTTCCCTTGAAAATATCTTAAATGTGCTGGGATACATGGCGTTAGCATTGAGAAAATATGCAGGAGAAAGTGAAAGAAGGAAATAACAAAGTGTATAGTCAGAGCCAGAGTGAAACTCAACACCCAACAAAAAGAGTCACCAACCAAACGAGGCAAGGTACCTGCGTTTTTCACTCCGTTTATCCGCCTTTATTGTAACACATTACGAAGCAAAATTCGTGCTTATGTATACATATGCTTACTCATTGCAAGAATTTTATGTGTTGGTATTTTCCGGAGAGAAACTTTTTAGCTAGCTCTAAAGAGTATAACCGGACGTTGTGGGGCGTTGTTGTTAAAAAGCAAAAAATGGAATGAATGATGAATGTAAACCATAAAAAGTCTTGTTAGCGAGAGAGAACCTATAGAATTGCTTGATTTTTATTTTAACAGCTTGTTAAGGATAATAAGGACATTAAAATAATGAAAATGTCAATACATTGGAAAACCATTTAGCATACCAGATCGGATTTGCATCTATTTAATTTATAATTGATGTTTTATCATTCTGGGACAAGATTGTTCAGTTATCAATATGCTTGTTTGGTCGCCACTTGACCCTGCGTTAGTGTAGCAGTTATGCAGTTATATGTATTTTAAACGGCTATAAAATCGGGTATCGTATCGTACAACAAATACAACTGCAAAACAATGAACGAAATTTCTATTACTATCCTAGTCAAAAGTAAAGACACCTTTTTAAAATTCTTGTAACTTCAATAAACGTAAACCGATTTATGCGCTTTATGTGTCGTTTGAAAGAGCAACTAACCTTGTATAAACTAATGATCTTACAGACGCAAAAACTACTTGCATGACAAAACAGTGAGGGTTTTTAAAACTAGCCTTCATTTTGGCCTGTCCAGAAAGTTTTAAAACTTTCGTGCTAGTGTTGTCCCAAATTTTGTAAAGTCTACTAGGCATTTGCATTTACTAGGTAGTTTTTGATATTCTCTCTCACACGCAACCCAAACATTTCAATTTTACATATTTAAGGAACTTTTTAAGAGCTTTCTGTTTTTGGCTGAAAGTGGATCCAAAGACAATTCATGAAGTCGGGGACCATCCAAGAATAAAGGCACGTAATCAGTGTACCAGCCAGTCACTTTGTGTACACTCGGAAGCCCAGATCATGTATTTTTGTGACTACAATGGTTTCTAAAGGAATCATTCATTTGCTTCTTTCTGATCTGTATAATATAGGCAGATCCTGCTCAAACAGGTCTTCAAATTTAGTGCTAGCTTTTTGTATTGACTATTTCCGTATAATGCTACTAAAAATTTCAAAATCGGTCGGTTTCCTCTCTTCAAGCGTTTCAGCAAACCAGTATATTGAATTCCTTGTGTTTTTATGTTGCTGGACGTGGCTTAAAGTGTCCCAATTCAAGTTGTTCCCAGGGTTTTGGAAGACCTGGACAACTTGTTTTGGAACGTCGTCCGGGGAATGTTGCCTCATGTTGGCAAAATATAACGTAAATACCCGACCAACATCAAATTGAAAAGAGGATAAAAAGAGCTTCAAAATGATCTATCACTTGTAAAATATTAGTACCAAACGCAGTTGTGGCATTAAGGTAAATAAAGGTGTCTTTACTTTTGACTAGGGTAGTAAATAACTTCCGGTAGAATTCACTTTTCACTTTTTTTCATATTTTTCTTATGTTTGAGCTCTGGCTTTGAATCGAATGGTACAGAGCACACTCGCAAAAGTAAATCTAAGGCAGCCATCTAGAGGATCACAGCTTGCTTCTGTAAAAACGAGGGTATGACACTCACCGTAGCCTTGTTCAACTTTCTACGAACGAACCTAGAAGGCATCGTCAACAGCAAAAGTAAAACTTTGTTTGAGTATTTGGTTTTTGATTTACAATACATTGCAAGAAATTAAGCCCACAATGCAATGCAAAACCACTGCAATTATATCTTAATGGATATGTACGCATAGGCGTTACGAATCTTGTACATGTTTTATGTACATATGTACATGCAGAATTAATAGTTTTTTCTTGCTTGATATAATGCATGTGTACAGTGTTCGTATATGTACTGCACGTTGCAGCCAAAGACGATGACTTCAGAGCATTCTGTGCAATTTATTTGCTTCCCGTAACGTTGCCAAAAAGCGTTTTCAAATTTTCAAAGGGCTACATCAATATATATGCTTCTGCATTTCTTGTATGTGAAAGAGCTTCCCCCTTTAATAAGAATGCAAATAAGAGATTAGTAGGCATGTGGAAAATTCTATGCATTTTGAATTCGACAATTTCCAAACGATCAATGGTTATCTTTGTTTTTGTAAACTTTGGTTGTATACAAAGATAAATCGAAGTTGTGTTCCTTTCCATTGACGCTGTTACTCTCCGAATACCGGCATTTACCAGTTTATAAGGATATATAATAATGGGCATATTAAATTCTCATCTTATCTCACACTATTACTGAATTGCAACACAAGAATTTCATATTTCTCTTAATTTCCATACAAAACGAGTAATCATTGTGTAATACATGTATTTAGTGTAAAGTCTATTGAGAAAATCACTCCCAATTTGCTAGTCGAACAGACAGTTTGGTGATGTCTCTCGTCGATTAAAGGCTAGTAAACAAGCATATTTTTTAACCAACACGAGCATCATTGATAAAAAAGGTGAAAGGTCATATCAGATTTGGGATGCTCAAGTGGAGTTGAGATGCGGACGATGAGAATGACGATGTGAATTTCGCTGGTTTTTACGCTGATGATGCTGGCGAATCTCAATCCCATCACCCATCTCATCTCTTTTTATTTTTGCCAGCCATCGGATACCATACCATACAGTAGCAAAAAGTCATGGTTAACCTCTTAAAAAACTCGGTAAGTTCATAAGATCCAATTTTGTTTCCTACTGAAAGTCTGCGTACTCCACTGCTATATAAACAAAAAACATATCTCTACGATGATAAAAATAATGAAAATAGCAAAAATATAGCTTTGTATTATGTACGGCAGTAGGATATTGATGCATTCTAAATGGTCGCTTTGCTTTTATAGTTAATACAGCATTATTTACTGGAACCTACTTTATCATCTTATCCTTCCTTGCTTGTGTTGACGCTGTCGTCTCTCTCTACTGCATTAAAAGGATACTGCAAGGGTGGTCCTAGTACAACAAAATACATCCTCTGCATTTCTTCAACTTTTTCTCATGACGAAGATCACTTGAACATTTTCATGCTCTGCTTATATTGTTAGTTTTCGAGAGAACATACCTTCCCGTTTCGAAAGAATCAAATTATACGGACAAGATCAGGCAAAGTTTAATATCCTATACATGATACATTTAAAAAGGACACGGATGTATTGTCAATGTATATTTTTGACTTTGACTTTAACATTGCATGATACTCAAAAATATTGTGGCGTAGGTCTACACATACTTTTATTTCAAAAGCAAGGAAGGGAAAAAAACGGATCCGAGAAATCGGAACACATTTTCTCTCTTCTCTGTGATTGCCAAGAAGAGACATATAGTTTGCAATTGGATTGGCATTTGGCATTGCTACTAGAAAAATTGTTTTGTTGGATGTGAGGACACACACACTGTATACCATACCATTCCACCACCACCGCTATCCAATGTTACCTTCAGAGACAATGATGATCTGAACAATTGTCAGAATGAGAACCAATATCCTCTATTACAAGTCATTTCACCATGTAGAAGAGAGAGAACCATGCGTAAAGATGATCGTGTAGGGAGATTTTCTATTTACCACAAGGCTATCTAAATATACATACAAGGTATTCATAAAAACGGAGAGCTCTCTCTAATATCATGTTATATCTTCCCTTTCTCTCCATATATTTTTCTAAATGTATCAGCGCATTTATAGAAGAAAGGGTAGGGTGGAGAATAATGATGTCTTCTTCTCTCTATATACATTTTACTATATCAACTCTCCGTACTGTTCTGCTGCAAGGTACAATCTAATTCTTCTTGATACATACACAAAATGTGTAACAGTTTATATTTCAGCCACTTCATCTCTTCGTTCGCACTTTCCAACACACCAAATTCTATACATTTAATACATAACATAACCTCCATAAATATCTTATATGTATACAAAATACTCCCTAAAAGCCTTCCCATACACATTTTTATACCATATACTTTTCTACCGCTGAATAAAGATTATATACTTCTCCACTAAACTTTTCATACAATACATAAGGCAACATCATCATCTCATTCCCATTACATGCTAGTCTCCGTCTCTCTCCTTCTGTTTAAATTGGATTGGATCCTTCTTCGCATTTTGTGAAGTAAACTTATAACTGGATACACTTTTAACACATAAGCAAGTATAGATACTAGAGAGGCACACATGATGTGTGTGTAAAGGGAAGGTAGAATATAAGAAGTATATTTTATATTCGTTAAAAAATATAATGCATTAACATGATGGAAATAATGGATTTGGATGCTGATGCTGCTCCTGCCACTCTTCTGCTGGCTGGTCTATAGAAAATCTCTAATTTTTTTTTCATTCTGTGATACATATAGACAGACAGGCTGAAAAAACACATAAGATGAAGTGAAAAAAAACGATTTAGCTTTCATCTGAGAGAGAATGAAAATACAGACTATTTAGTAAAGTACAGTAGCAGCCAAACTTGTGTGAAATTTGTGTGAGGAAGAAGGAGAAACGGAAAATTAATAGTGGATTTTATTAAAAGGGGAAATAATATTTGCAGGTATTGAGCCGTTTACAATATTTTGTTTGTGTTTACTTTACCAAACATAAATATAAATAGGATGAGTGCATTATGGATTTTTCGGTAGATAATAAATAAATCGTAAATAAACTGTTTTTAATTAACAATTCAATTTGGAGTAATTGAATGATTGTGTATTTAAGATATGCACTGTTCAGTTTCAAGATTTTTATAAATAAACAAATAAATTCTTAAGTGAGCGGTTTGTGTTCTTGAAGAAAAATTTGAACTTGTGTTAATTCGACATTAATGGAGAATAAAACCGGACCGGGTGGAACCTTCAAAGGTTCTTGTTTCGCAGGTGTGCTGATTGTCGTTAAACGTGTGTCCTAGTATTTAGAGGACATTAGTTGATGGCTCAGTTCAAGTATGGTGTTGAGAGAACAAAATTTACAGTTTTATAATATTAATAATAGCAGTTTTATTAACGACTTGCATTCCTCTACTTGGAGAACATTAATGGTGCGATTTGCGGTTCCATAAGTGATATATTTTAAGGATGAGAAAGTTAAGTAGTAGGACTAGAGAAACATTTAATTGATCCAAATAATTATAAATGCAGCAGTTGACTGGGAGGCGGAAGTTGATTTCACGGCGCTGGAGTGCCAGAGTGAGGTGGATGTTGGACTTTCAGTAGTTTTAATAATGAGGGAACTCCAGTAATTATTATGAGAAAATATTTAAGCTTTATTATTATCAGCGACAGCCGCATTTCTACTCATGTGACTTCTGGATGATTGGAAATTGAAGAGTCGACAATCGATAGTAGTTTCGATCGAGTTTTATTTATTTTTTACAAATCAACAACAACAACGGCCTGTTTTCATCGTGTCCTCCTTTCATTAAATTTAATTTGGAAACGACGACGGAAGAAATAAAGCAAGAAGACAACCGGAGTTTTAAAAGTTTTTACCAAGGGACGACTATCTTTCATATCAGTAGATGAGCCTTGACCATGACAAGCATGAGGACCACATTGCAGACAGTCCCAGAATCGTTACCCACCGACCACTTTTCCAATATTCCCAAGGTAAGCCCCTTAATTATTCTGTACACTTGAACGCATGTATGATTATGCTATGATGATAACCGTGGTAACAATTTAATCCTAATCTTACGAATGATGATAATTCTTTAAACTATTGACTAAATATGCGTCGGCATGAACTTTCCAATGGTGATTTTAATTAAGTTAATTTTCATAGTATAAATTACTGTCATGGTTACATGTATAGGTAGTAACTGTACGTGGGAATTGTTTCCGCTCATCTGTTCACTCCATGTCAGATTTGAAGTCTTATTGGGTTAGGTAGCATTCTTATTTGTCCAAGTTAAATGAAAGATCTGTCATGGTAACCGATCATGGCTCTGCATAATGACAAGTGAGGATGTTCGGTTCATTGGGGGATCTCCTCATGGGGTATTTATTAATTCCATCGATTTTGAGAGTTCAATTCCAGGACTAAATGATTAACCATTGTAACCATAAAACATTTTAAAGTCTTAAATTTATCCAAATTGTTAAATTGTCGCAGTACAATCAGTAAATATAAAACAAGATTAATAGCAAAGTAAATACATGACTTTTTAATTATCAAAATCCCTCGTCTAAAGTGATCAACTCTGGCTGGACATTGAAAGTTAGTTTCGTATGTCATTGTTCACTGAATTTACCAAAGTTTTCGATACCGGTTATCTTTGCAACATTGCAACTATCGGCTTCCGGCAATCTTCATACGCTATTCTTATGAATAAATTCAGTACTTTTATACATGATGTGGTATTTGTATTGTGATTTTTGTATGCATGCAATACTTAAGTACTGAATAATAATGGCAAATCACGAATGCGAACCAATAAGTTTTAAAGTAGGTCATAAAAGTATCATTTTAATGATAAGGAAAAATTGCCATCATTTCATGAGATAACATTGATTGCATGATCAAGTTAAGGTTGACTTCGATCCTGAACAGACGGCCGCAACGAAATATTGACTTTACGTGGTACGATACATGTCATTTGACATGGGTTTCATTTGACATACAACAAATATTTTGATTTTTGAACTGTTTTTATAAAAAAATATTTACTAATATACATACCTACTTGGAGCACTACAAATTATTGTGCAAATATTTCTTTTTAAATAGCCATTTTAATCTAAGGCTGTGAGGACTAGATATAATGCCTCAGGTATTTCACGAACATGCAATAGTTTCAGTCGAATTATTAATTCCAGCATTTCCAATATGCAGTCACCATGCGTTTTACTTCGCATGTTCCTCCCTCTACCATGACATCACGATTAGTAACTTAAGGTTAATCATTTAGCATCGAAAGTACAGTACAACTAACTAAACTAATAGGTATGTATATCAGTGATTATGATTTGTTCTATGGAAACTATCGTAAACAACAAACAATTGCTGATCTCCACTTGATGTTGAAACTGCAGTAGTTTGGCCATGTAGCCAAAATCGTGAACGGGTCATGTAAAAATAATTAGCACCTAGTAATTGGTGGCCTAATTTAATTTACTTGAAAATCATAAACTACGGTTAAACTTAACTAAATGCTTACTGTAGCTTGACTGGGAGTCTAGCCAAATCAGACAAAGATATCATCATCATGATTGATCATCACCTCTTCCACTTTTACTAATGAAATATTAATAAGATGTTTATGAGTCATTCTGAGTATTATAAATAATCGCTGAGAAATTGACGACTTGATTGCAAGCCTAAAAAACTAGCAACTATTGATTGGTATATACACAGCGAACCATGCAAAATGCATGCGTGTAATGCAATCTCAGTGCAAAAATTACCTGTAATATGAAATTGCAACAATTAACAAAAAACTTTATTGACGCATTATGAACACGAAGAGCAAGTGGAAACTAAATTTTGTAACATCAACGGTATACTAGCATGTGAGGCTGGTCGTCATCGCTTGTGGTCATTCAGTTTTAATTTTTTTTACATACCTATACATTAAAAGCGCATGCTACAAGCATTAGTCGAATCCACACGCGACACAAATCGTCTCTTTTTCTCTCTCACACTCACATCTCAGGATTTCTGTTCATGCATATTTCATTTTATATAAAAAGTAAGCCAAACCACGAAAACCGAAACCCATATTTAACACAACTGAAAAATGAGGCAGTGGAGTTCTATTATACTATCGCGTTTAAAAGGTATATTACACAAATACTGGTGGAACATAACTTAAAGTGCCTGTCCTATAAAAACTATGATGATGTGAATTATGCATTGCATCAAGAATCATTGACTCTTGAAGTTTTTATACTTTGTTAATTTCCTTTTTTCCTTCCTGGTCCTTCATTTTAAGCAATAACCTATTAAAAAGAAGTGAAGTATGTAATACAGAAACAGTCACAGTCTCTCTCATTCAAATTTGTTTTCCTTCTCTCAACTCAAAAGACACGACTAAAGCAAACGAGACCATCGACCAGAAAAAAAACAATTGGGAATAAAACGACATGTTATAGGTATGTGCTATATTGAAACATTGCATTGTGCATCCCAAGTATTCCAATAAAAGTAGCAGTAGTCAAAACTCTGAAAAGAAGTGGAATTAGAATGAAAGAATACAACAAGGAATTTTAACATAAAAAGTACATTTTGAGTGGTGGTGATATAGCAGGGAGCAGTCAGAGGGAATATGTATAACATGATGTTACATAGTTTGACTTTGACCATACCTAAAATTTGTTGCCAATTTTTTTTCTTATATTCTTTTGTAGACACACTATCTGTTCCCAATTCTCATCGCTTCTCAAGTGGTGTGTTATGCACCAACTCAGTATAAAAATGCAGTTTTTTTTCACGTCAAGAAATCAGAGTCAGATGTTTTTGGCAGAAATAATAGTAGCAGGCAAGCAACAAGAGCGTCGTATATTTTTACACAATACATAATGAATGCCTCCATAAGATGTTCTGAAAATTTCTTAAATGGGAAAATGTGGTTGGATTGTATACTGTTGTGCGAGTTTCAGTTGAGGTTTTGCTGGCTGGCTGAAGTAAAATATTTACGCAAAAAAGGCAGTAGTAGCGCAGTGCAACTGTAAAACATGTATGAAAAATTGCTTTGCTGCGTGCGTAAAAAATCATGAAACGGAACCACAGCGTGAATTCATTTTTTTTTTTGGCCACCAACTTCCCGTTTTCTACCACTGCACTGTTGCTGCTACTTACTGCTGCAAAAAAGGTTTTGATGTAGGATATGATAAAATAATTATTTACTTGAGCAGAAAATAAAGTAGAAAAGAGCATTTAAACGGGCAAGCTTTTTTTTTGTAGGCAATTTTATCCCACGTGAATACGTACATATCCTATCAAGACAAATATTTTTTATTAGAATCCTTCGTTTGATGATTTATAACAGATTTTTTATTATGATTGTTTTGTTCGGCCAAGTTGATTTTTGGTAATTTTCTATCTCTGCATCCTATCATGATCGTCATTTGTTTCTGCAGTGTTGCTTGAGGAAGGAAGGAGTTGAAAAGCCTTAATAAGTTTAAAGTTGGCCTTCCCTCTACGCACACACGTACTTTTGCGCATACGTGCGATAAATAAATAAAATACAATAATTACATAATGCTGTTCCGCTGACTGTAGCGGTTAATGTAGTAGTTAAAAGTAAGTGATATAAAATATGGCATGAGTCAATTATAGTTTTTACAACAGTTAACGAAAATTGCGAGTTAAATGATTGCGAGGTTCAACAATCTGCTCTGCTGCTTAAAAAAGATATATAGTACCAAGCATCAGTTATCATTTATTAGAAGCAGCAGTAGAAGAAACGGTGGAGGAGAGTGTAGATATAATAAAAATATTAAGAATCCTTTCCTTTTAATACATATATGAAAACCAAACAGCAATAATAAAAGGAGCAGGTAGGCAGGTAAAAATGAATTGAAATGGACAGAGAGACGAGTTATGCAGTAAAAAGGAGAAGTTGTTTTTAGAATGTTTAGCCGAGTAGTTGGTTGATGATGATCATTTTTTGTTCTTTGGCACAACAAGCTTACACAACTAGCTTGTTAGTTTTGTTTTAGTTTGTAAGTGGCAGTGGAATGGATTACATGGCGATGAAAATGTGTTTGTGTGGTGTGGCCTGGTGCTAGGACGGTGGGATTTATACGGAACAAGGTAAAGAACTAAAGAAGTGAGAGGATTGAAAAATGTGAAGTGTGATAGACTTTTGGCTGCTACTTTTGGCCTTTTCTCGTGTTCCCGATGTGATGTCGGCAATTCTGTGATTTTGTGAATGTCTTCATTTCACTGCTCCTCTGCTTCGCGTTTGTTGTATGTGCAGTCGTTTTCTCCATGATATTTGGAATCCTATTCCAGAAGCAGAATCAACATCATGCGGAAGACGGGAGATGCTGTCTGCGTTTGAGCTGTTTAGCTGATTCGTAGCAAGAATATATTATTATGTCATTGGAAAGGAATTATGTCTTTTTCCGTTGAGGCGTGAAAATGAAATGATGATTGGCGAGAGGATAGATTATAAACGCGTTAATTAGCAAATTCTTGGAATGAACAAAATAATGCGGGACAAGATCAAAAGGACATTAAAAAACACGACACTGTTGTGAATTTGGTATACAAAGCAATGTGATCTGAGATTGAAAAGTGCTCTCGCTTTTACAAGTTGAATTGAATTCAAATATTAATACACATGCATATATGCGACATGCGAGCTTAATGTTAATACATATCGATAATTACTGTTATTCTTGTGAAGTGAAAGACAAAGATTTTTATTATAATTTTGACGGAGTCAACACATTAAAATTTGTTGTGCTCATAATGTCCAAAAGTAAGATATAATTAAAGTGTCTTTGTTGTCTTGTGCGTTTTATGTATGTAATAGTACCTTTCAAATGGTGATGGAGTAACTTTCTCTTGTTATTATTTGTCGCTAAACACTAATTTCATGCTTACAAACTTTACTTCACTACATGGTCACAATTGCAGAGCTTTTTGAATTGACGATGATTTAAAGTACCTAGTGTACTTGAGAATGTTTAAGTGATTTATTGTCTCTCTAAAATTAAAAAGCGAGGAGAGACGACCTATAAAACAGATTGATTATGATGTGATTCTACTTGGAAATTGAAAAGTAATTAAAAGTTGTAGAAATGCGTGCAAGGTGAATTAAATGAAATGAAATAAACTCTTGTCGTATGCAAAGAAGTTGTATATTGTAGCACTTGATAAAACAAAAAGTTCAAGAGTTTTCGTTCTGTCTCTTGTTCGTGATTGCTCGTGATAAATTATGAGTGCTTCTTCGAGGCTCCTAGTAAGCTGACTTAAATGGAACTATTGTTGAACGACTTGCTCGGATTTTCAGTGAGTCTTTTAACCAGCAGAACTTTTTAGGTAAATGAGCTCTTCATCTTCACATAAAATATTAAATTACATGTTACCTTTTTTATTTACACTTTAATTTTATATTTAAAAATGAATCATGGTCATGTATGTAATTAATTTTCGTGAGTTACATGTCGCCTCGCATCTGTATTGCGTTACCATTATTGATGTTTTTTCAAGTGGTTTTTCTTTCGTGATCCTGCAAGTTCTCACTAGAGGGGCCTTCTCATCGCTTCGCTAAAGTTAGCTTCGTGATACGTCTGCCAGTTTTCTCTTTTACGTTCAGTCCTAATCCTACAAGTATAGAGGCAACCGTGTAATAGGCAAAGGATGCTGGAAGGAAGTTTGAGGGTGTGTGTAGTACTGATATAGTGGTATTTTCCGAGGAGAGGTAAAACCATTCATTATCCTGGAGACTTGATCATGTTATATTGTGGAATAATCAGGATTTCCGCCAATAGTATTTTCTTCTTTCCTGAGAAATTTCCTCCGAATGGGAGAACCAACACATATGAAAGAGAGTTGGCTGCAAATTGTTACTATTTTGCAATAGAGAACGCGATAGGGTTTGAATATGGAACAAGAGAATGCTGGAGGAACCTCATTAATAATTTTACATCCGCTTGACTGCTCGTCTCTCTTTTCCAATCTGACTAGTTAGTCGTATGATACTTTGATAAAGATGATATGATGATGATGATACCCTCTTCTCTTTTTATTTAATGAATTTCATTGCTTTTTTGGAAATTACATTTTTTACGAGCAGTAGACGTAGTAAGCTCCTTCTGGAAAAAAGATGAAAGAGAGCAGAAGAAGAAACAAGATGACGATACATTTACAATTTGTCGGTATAGTGGTGGGAGTCAGTCAGTCAGCATTAAATATTATTTTGAACCGGGAAAATTCTTCGTTTTAACTTCCTTCTCCCTAATTTCCTTTTTATGATAAAGAAGCAGAGAAGAAGAACAAGTTTTCAACTTCATTTCATCTTATCACTTTCATTATTATTTCGTTCTAGTCAGTCAGTCACTCACTATAGATATTTAGCTGGTCTGGCATAGACAGTGTGCCAAGTAAAGAAGTCAAGTCAAGATGATGATATCAAGCAGATTCTCTTTTCTTTTCTGTGTTTCTTTCCTCTCATACTTGTCAGCAGATTGTTCCAT
Organism: Willowsia nigromaculata; assembly: GCA_034700605.1. NCBI lineage: Eukaryota > Metazoa > Arthropoda > Collembola > Entomobryomorpha > Entomobryidae > Willowsia > Willowsia nigromaculata. Next base: position 4,909 of record JAQIXX010001867.1, on the reverse strand, counting down.
CTCTCAAGTTGCTGTTGCTAAAGACTTCATTTCATCGTACACCTTCACCTTATTGGTTCTCTCATTCTTTCTCACTTTTGCAAAATAAAATGTTATGATGATGATGAACAACTTTGTAAAATGAGATAGCATCAAGTAACCCTCTCATTTCTTTTTGCTTGTATCGTCATCACGAGCATCTTTTTCTTCCTTTCTACTCATATTTTTTTTGTGTGTGGAGTGGAGTTGTGGAGTAGTTCTTTGGTTTTCGTGTCTACTCCACATTTATTACTATAATAGTACGACTACTCCTTCACCTCCATCATTTTATCGCTCATCTATCCTGCCCTGCCGTCTAGCATCTAATACTCAAAGAAAAACATTGAGAACATTAGAAACTTTGCTTTCTGCGAAAAAAGTTGGCTTGTTCGTGCGTATTTTTTTTATCTTCCTGCTCATGTCCTTTGATACGGTAGAAGCATGCTCAGCAGCATTTAAAAACGCGAAGAAAAAGTTGTATAAAGTGTTTCCTAGTCTTACTGAGAAGAAGGTGCTATGTACTTCTAGTCGCTGCTGGTGCGTCTAGTATCATGATTATAATCATCATGGAGCAAGTTGAAAAGAGCTTTGAAAAAAAAATCTGAGATTTTATTCTGTATTTCATACGATGTACTACTGGCGAAACTAAAAGACGTGACATACAAACTGGAAATCCGACACGCACATGAAATATTCAACAGATGCTGTTGATGCTACTTGCTTTTCCTCCATCTTGTCTGGTTAGCAAGTTTTTAGACGACTATTTTTTGCTCCTTTTGTTTGTGTGATGTAAGTAATTTAATTAAGGTAAACGTATTCAACAGCAGGTGAGCAAATTGGTGTAATTTTTCAAAGATGTTTTGTTCACTTTCAAGATTCTTTTCTTTGCTAATCCTCTCTCAAACTCACCAAGAAACCCAATAAATCAGGTCAAGTGCTTACTTGTGAGTGTCTTAGAAGAATGGAGTTTTTGGTTTATTGTGTTATTAAAATAACTAAAAAAATTCAAGCGAATGAATTCTTTGTTATAGCTTTTTTTACATGGGTGATCAAATTTTATAAGAAGTTCGTTAATATTCAAATGCACGAAATTTATCGTGGAAAATTTTGTGAGAGAAGTCGACGAATGAGTTAGAATCTAAATAAAAATGCTTCTATTTGTGCATGTAGGGGAATATAACTTTTCAATGTGAAAAATAAAAGATTAACATTCAAACGAAATGACGCAAGTTGGTTGTAATCTATGTTGTCTGAATCTTCATTGAATTATGCAACATTATGAGGCTGATTACATTTCCATGTTGTTGTATACTTTTAAGTATGTATATGGTGGCGGAAACGACGATTTTATGTAATAAAAGGAGGAGGAAGGATTCTTTGGAATGAATTTCGGAATTCCAAATGGCGTAAACTTTATTTTTTACTAGAGCTCAGTTTAGAGTTGTGTATGAAAAGAAAATGGTTGGATATGGTAGTAGTAAAACATTATATTAACGCTCAGTATTCCACTTTAAAATACATTGAAAACATAAATAAGGAACTAAAAAAAACGATTGAATACAGTGCACGGTTTCTTTGATAGACGATTGCATTTGGTAACTTGGATGAATGGAATTGCTTCGTTCACCAAAATGATGAAAGTAATGTAAAATTGAAAAAGAGAGAGACTGTACATGTACAACTGTGATGTTTCCTACTTCAGTATAATTTATGAATCTCGAACTCGGCTCGGGTAAAGCGAGTTTTTTCTTCTTTTTCTGCGGAAATGAAGTAAAACATTGTTGTTGAGCATTGTTGATCAGCATTTCGTCTCGTGCTGCTGTATTTTTAGGAAGAAAACTGAAAAGAGGTGGTTTCCGTTTTTGTTCCTCCATGTAAATAATTCAGCATATTATGTGGTACAATCTTCTCTCTCTTTTTTCGAGTAGAAAGAGGAAGATGTGATGTAACAGTTCTTGCAACTATGGATGCATAGATGGTGGTAAGAGTACAACGAACAGCAAATAAAGGAATGGAATGTGGTGGTACCTAGAGAAGGGAAGGTACCAGACAGGAATAGCAAACGGTCGGCACAAGATATCTTTCACAAAAGAGAAAGCAAACGAACGAAAAAGAGAAGTATCCAGTTTTTCTCTGTTCTCTCCGAAAATCGGAGAGAAAGAGTTTTGATAGCCCAGAAGGCATTTTCCACTGTGTTGTATGCTCTCATGTGTATGAACTGTACGTAACGAGGGAAAATGGAGCATTAAAGAACGTTTTATGGCACATAAATTGAATGTTTGCATGTCAAAAATATTCCCTTCTCTAAACTAGAGTGAAGGAGAGAGAAAGTAATACTACTGCAGGGTCTCATTCCATCCATGTAATAAAATAAGTGCAGGAGTTTTAGAGTTTTAAGTGGTAGCATTTTTAAAATGGAAATAAAAATGAGTCCGTGAAAGTAGATGAAAGCATTTTTATATGCGGACGTATTTTTGTCTATGTAAAATTTTATGAACTTTATGAGCGAATTCAAATTTCGCATAAAAGCGCAGAGCAATATTTCATATTCGTTTATGTGGTACTCTATCCATACCCAATATCGATTTCATGTTTTTTGCAAGTAAAATAAAACAGTATAATGATATGGATAGGAATGTGGATTTTTATGTGAGAAAATATCATGGGCTGTTGGAGTAGTTTCATGTTGTCAATTTGAAATGCTTATTCTTTGAAACTGATATGTGTGGCATATCACTGTATGTATCACAATGTATAGGTAAATGAAACGGTGACGGCATCATAAAATCATAAATGATGATACAGTATCACGACCACCACCATTCCACTATAAAGCATATAATTCGTTTCTAGAGATCTTTGGCAATTGGCTTTTTTATGATCATAGTTGTCTTAGAAAAATAAAAAGCAACAAAGTGAACAGAAGGCCTAAATGCCACACAAATACAATATGTATATTTTTGTTAAGCAAGCGTTGAGCTCCAAAGTTGACATGACGTTGACAAACGACACACGTGACAATCAATCCATTTCTATTTATTTATTACAATCGTCACAGGGGCAGAAAGACTAAAAGAAGTAATAACCTTCATCGCCACACATCACAACAACTACCTGAACTTGAATGTTGAGTCTAGTCTGCATTCTATGCCTTCAGTATAAATGACAGTGTACACCTGTTATGCAAATACTAGATGATCAGACAGAGAAGGAACTGGTGTGGAGTTAAATGAGAAGAGATGCTGCCAAGAAGCTAGGTGGCATGGCAAGGTCATTTCTGAACTAGAGGGAATACTAACCCACTATATGGATAGGCCACATGTCATATTGCGTACAATATCATATCTTTTCAACTTGGGTAAATATAAACATTAGATTTTCCTATAATAAATCGAATTGGTGATGTGAAGTAAGTAGTGGGACGGTCTCAAGATCATTTCGCCGACGAAAATATCAGCGTTTTAAAAGTGTACACATTTAATACTTTTGTCATTTCTTGTCACTTCTGCGATTACACTTTTTCTTCTTTCTTCTACTGCATAGATTTACATTTACATCTACTCCATGGTGATATCAAGTTACTTGTTAAAATTTTTAAGATGAAGATGTTTATCTTTCCGCGCTGGTCATTTTCTTGTTTGTTGAGAAGCTGGGTGAAGACAAAAAATGAAGAAAAAATGTCTAAATTTCATATTTGGTGAATACCATCAATTTCCAAATAACTTTGCAGAGTTCCTAGTTGTATATTCATTTTTTCTTCTTATCTGAACATAAAATAATGGTCCATCTGTTGTTTCACTAGGAGTTGTATCGCTGTATTTCTGTGTGACTGCGAAAAAATATGAATCCATAAAATAATCCTTCCATTCCATTCATCAAAATCCATCTTTAGAGTTTAGAGAGTAAAGACATGATGGTTGCTGTTGCTACTGCTTCTCATGTGACTCAGGCATGCTTTTTTACAAAACTGGTGGACATTAATGGGTGGTGGCTGCAGGGGAAAGAGTGAGCAGGCACACGTTAAAATTCAGATAAAAACTTTTCTGTGCAAATCTCCTTGATCTTGATCACTATTGAGGATGATGATGATGGTGGCAGAGGTGATATACGAGTAACAAATATTCATATGTAATGGAAGACACACGGTGATTCTCTTGAGACATTGCGTAGGTATACAAATGGTGGACGATAAAGAAAAATAGAATAAACAGAGAGATGCCGCAAAAGTCGGTACAATAACGATGAATGCAAATGAAATGAATAGGTTATACATACATTGCTTTGTAGTAGTAGATAGCCTATTGAATGGGTTATATTATAGGAGCAAGTAGGCAGGCATAGGCAGTCAGAAACAGACAGATTTTTATTGTTATTGTTATGATGATGATATGCCCGTGGTGGTGGTGGTGGCTATTATGTAGCTTTAAAGTTCAAAGATGAAAAAGAGATTGAAAAAAAAAGTTTTTGCATGTTGCTTTGTTTGTGTAGGTGGATTGAATGGATGATATGATGGGGATCTAGCTCTCTACCAACACATCAATTTGATTTGATAATAATAATCGTTGTTAGCGTTGTTTTATAGAAGTTGGACTGGATTGGCATAAAGAAGGCGTTGCTTGGAATGGATAGATTGAAAGTGCCGACCGACAGACTCTTGGAGATGAGATGATAGGGAATTGGATTGATAATGATAAATATTGAAGTGTACAAGGTGGATGTCTAGTTAGTTGTATGGTGGTGTTTGTTCTAAAATTATTGCCTATAAGGAAATACATGTACATATGTATATAGTACCTATTTTTATGATATTCTCTTCTCACAATGGGTTCATACGGATAACGCACTCACCGATTTTAAAAATTCCTTTTCCATTGAATAGAGCATAGTCGAA
>JAQIXX010001866.1:0-29173 GCA_034700605.1 Willowsia nigromaculata | reverse complement strand
CTGATTTGCTTGGAGGACTAAAAGCTGAGCTCCTTAGTGAAAGTTACAAGCCTCCAACTCCAACCCCAAGTCAGTCGATGGAAGACCGAGGAAAATCGGAATCAGAGCCAACCAAACAGAAGAAATAACAGTGTTCCAAAAGTCAATTTTATGCAAGTATAAAGAAAGCGATTTCGTTTCCAGAAGTGCTGACACTGGAAGTGTGGAAGTCATAATTGTAAGTATCTACTGTACTTATATAGTGCAACACATCTAAAAATGTGAAAGTCAGAGTGGTTTTCGATTTGACAATAAAAATTAACTAGCTATTATTTGATGATTAAGTGTTGTATTGTGAATAAAAGTTCAATGAAAATATTATGCGATAGAATTCCCGTTTGATTTCCAATAATTTGAAGATGCAAGAAAAACGTGCGATTATATTACAATAGCAAGTGATAATGTTGATAATAACCAAAATGCAAAATGATCCCCCCAAGTCTCTGGATTGAAAAAATCGTTTATTGCTTTTTAAATTCGGAAATCCACTTGCAATTTTATTCCATATTCAAATTGTAATTGGCTAGATCATGATTCATCAACATTTGCATCAATATTTGTACAGGCTAAAGATAACCATCGTATTTTATAGATTTACAGAGCTGGCTATACTAACAAAAGAACAAAAAATTAACTGTACTGAATAGACAAAACTGTGCAATAGCAAATATCATGATGATGATATCGAGAGCTCAATACCAGGGAATTCTACAAATAATATTGCATTGATATCCGCCACCCAGCCACCTACCTCTTCATATAACTTCATTCTATGCACAAAAGAGTTGAGAAGCAAAGCCAATTCCCAAAAAACATTGTAAACCATACTTCATACTTTCAGAGTTATAATATGACACCAAAAGGAAGAGAAGAGCTCTCAGCGAAAACACACTCAACTCGACCGATCCAAAAACAAGAAATCATACTCATTTTTTAACACACAAACAGATCGCAACACAAAGCCTGAAAGGAACAACGAATACATAATTGTTTCACCTTACAATTTTCTATCAACCTGAAATTATACCGTGTAAATTGGAATTTCTAAAAGAAGTCGACCTAAAAGACGAGCAAAATTAATACGATCAATTTCAGTCCACATTTCAAGGGGGAAATGTCCTTGTGGAAAGTTGCTCGCTCTCTGCAACTACGGCACTAAAAATTCCATAAGTAGCTGTACATGTGAGGAAGGATAAATTATCCCATTGCATTTTTGTTGGATAATCCACCAATAGGCAAGTTTAATATTACAAAACATCTTGCTGTTCAGTCATCACGCTCATTTGTTATCACACCACAGAGGAGTGTATAGTACCAACATCCATATCTCCTCATAAAATTGCATGACCATAATCTACGTCATATTTAAGTCATATTGTTAGGCTCATTTAAATATCGCACATTACTATAACCTCAAGCTATATAGCGTGTGTGTATTGTATGACCACTCATGTTACCTTTAGAGGTGATTGCAAAGGTAAGTTGTAATTTTGGAAGTGTACCAAGTCTAATTACTCATTACATATAGGTACATAAGCAGGTGCATAATTAACTATTTAGTTAATGACAGCATTAGTCATGATCATTGTTTTAAGCATTTCGGCATATCCCCACATGATAAGCACTTTTTCAAGTGCTCCTCATATGTGACGAAAGACATTCGCCAATGATAAGATGGACGCCTCTGGCCTGACGCCTGCACTTTTGCACTAATCTCAGTTTACACAGCTCTGAAAACTCCAAAAAATTTAAGTTGTGCGCCAGAAATGTAGCTAGCCTGCCGTGTGGTTAGCTTCTCTCTTTCTCTTCTTCTCCCTCAATTCAGGCGAGCAATAAGAGAGCCCATTCTGCCTCTTCAGAATAAAAAACAGGACGAAGATCTCTGTCCGTCAGGAACACACGTACTCTCTCTGTTCTCTCTGCATACACAAACTTTTTTACTCACGAGGAATGTAAATAACACTTTGGTTGAGAGATCGAGGAAGTTTGTTAACTAAAATTTCGCATTGAAACGCAACTAATCATTAAGGTAATTAAATGTAGAATCCGAGCTGAAAGGGTTTGGAAGCACTTGAGTACATTTAAACGGGGAAAGAAAAACTGGCATGAATTCCGTTATCGTCAATAGAGAGGCGTGCTAGACCGCGCACTCGGGACACCAGAGACCATGTACCACGCATAACCTGTACACTTGGAAGTTAGACGTTCGCACAAATTCATAATAAAACGGTCAAATTGGGAGAGGATACGAAGCAGGGGTTGGGGTAATGCGAAACTGGTGGGGTGTCAGGAATTGTTGACGTTGACGATTCGAATCAAAAAAGTTCATCTAGTTGGTCATCATTATCATTCAGGCGATTAGGGATTGGTGGTGTAGCAGGTGTGTAGAGGCGTTTCTTGATTCATCTTAGGAAACTTGGTTGATTCCAAAGGTAATTGGCTAAGGTAGTTTTCATTTGAATTTGAAAGGGTTTGGTTTGGGATACATCTCACATGTGCAAAAAACTGCGTCATCACTAATTAAGCAGTAAGTAAGTACATAAGAAAGCACTTTTTAACAGTTCTTCAGTTCCAACTGAAGTAGGCACTGAAATGTGGATAAGGTTAGTCCTTATCAAGGTAAGCTGTAAAACTTATAGCAAATTGCTCGAAAATCAATAGTTAGCTGGAAGAGGTGGTGTAGGAAATCCTACCAAGTAGCTATCAAGTTCCCAGTCAATTCATGGTACTTGATTTATTTGATTTTAAGCAATTATGAATTATGCTTAATTGCTCATAAGGCCGTGGAAGAGGACTTCAAATAAATCAAAAACCCTCCACCTCGACCTCCTCCACTTTGAGCTATTGAATTGCATTTATATTTTATACCATTGATTCATTGTTCATCACGCACAATCTAGTCCATTCATCCATAGTCCACGGTAGCAGGGAGCAATGATTCCAGAAATGAATCAGTCTTCAGTCAATCATTATGTCGATTCACGTTGATTGAATTGAGTTCACTCGTTCCATTTTCGAAATCGCCTCATCATTTGCCACAAAAGAAAGGCGCATCTCGTTTAGCATAACAAACCGACCAAACAAGCATTCAAGCGTGTTGTAGTGTTGGGTTTTTAAAATTTCGAAATCAGTTAGTGAAGTGGTCATGCATGAGTAGCAAACAAGATCAGTAGAAACGGTTCAACTGAGGCACACCTCTGGTCATTTCGATAACTTTGTTTAAAATCAGTGGAATTTCATCTGGGGCATTTATTACCAGTTATCAGTCAGCGTATCCATGATCCTGGAGTGGGAGGAAAGACTTGAAAAACATTTTTGTGTCCGGATTTACTAGACTGGAAGCGCATTTGTTTAGTTAATCGTTAATTTTAACATTTGAGTAGAGTAGTAGGGCGAAAGCAACTTAATTAAAAGTAGGGTAATGTGGTTTAAACCAACAAAGAGCATTTTTTAAATTTTAAATTTTATCATATGGTGTGTGGTCTATCGTATCATATCGTGGGCTAATAGATTTTGAAGATTTATGTTACTCTTTTGTAATTATGAATACTAATTAATTGTCTGTTTTTTTTAATTTCGTTTTGCAGTTCCGAATGATCTAATCGTGAAAGTAAACGTGACCTGGACATTTTAAATTGGAGGAGGTGACAGTTGGAAAGTTTCATCCGGTACCGCTTTTATCATGATGATTAGCGGATTCTCTTAACTAATAAGTGTTCTCCTGACGGTAAATTCAGTGATAGTTGATTATACGTTTGAAAGTGTCGACGTTCTAAATCTCCTCGAGGGGAGGTGAACCTTCCACGTATGGACAATTCAAGTGGACAGAGTGTTGACAGAGGGTTGGAGAAACCACCCACTTTAGTGGCAGAGTCAGGTCGGGGGAAGGCTGTAGGAACTGACATTGCTAGTATTGCAATGGCTACTATTGCTGATGACAAATCTGGTAAGTTTCAGAGATTAAATTAGTGAAGGAATCGACTCATCTTTTCGGTTTATGGTTCCATGATTTGATTTTTATAAACTTTTTACAGCAAAAATGCCGGTACTTCAGCCAAACGTAAACATAATTGGAACTCGGACAAAGTCTGGACGAATCCACAAACCAGCAAGAAACTTTAGTAGTGATGAGTATGTGGTTCCAACTTTAACTAAAAGGAGAGTCCCTAATAACAGTAGAGCTGGATTAGCTCGTCCGTATCCGGAACCTGCTCCAACGCTAAATGCTAACGCGACACCGGCTGTTGCGACTGCTAGTACTTCCGTTTCAGAAATCGACTCGGTAAACAACCAAGAAATCAGTGGAAAATTGTACATTATTGCATTCATCAACTCTATTGACAGTTAATTAATTGATTCATAATTTTTAATTACAGATAAGGAGCAGATTGGAGAAAAAGTTTCCAAAGGCAGGTTCAGACGATGATGAAACTCCGTTCACATACATAATTGATGTATGTTTTAAAGAAAATGACAGAAATCAGAATATGTCTGTTTTCGACATACACAGTAAAGTAAGTTAAAAATGTGTTTTCATAACGTACCTATTGTGTTAACTTAAATTCATAACTATAATATGTTGTTCCATACATTTTAGGTAAAGGAAAGTCACAAAAACTGGACAAAGGGCCCCTACAAACTCCGAGATGATGAAATTAAATTTGTGCAGGAGTGCATTGTCAAACCAGGTTTGTTTATGATCTTATCATTCTGATTTGGTTTTTGATTCTTTTGTTAAGCATTGTAAGTAATAACTGTTTTCATCTACACAGAGTGGTCAAGAATATCTGTGAAGGAATGGAGACTCTTGGCTGAAGCGTTGAAAGACCGGATGTTTAGAATGCGGAAGCGATTTGCTCGCGCTGGACGCTTTAGTAAAGGTGCATATTATGGCTTTTTAATTAAAAATATATGTATGTATGTATTGATTCCATTTGTCACATTTACATTATGACGTTATTTATGCGTTTAGGCCGGCGTCGTCTTAAGGAAGATGCTAAAAAGCCATCTTCCTCAGGGGCTCGCCCAAAGTTGAAGGATTCTCAAGAAGCAAACTCTGAAGAGGAAGTAGTTGGCAGTGACGAAGATTATGAACCGATGGATGAGGACTGGGACGAGTTAGAGAGAATGGACGCCTCCTCCAACAGCTCCAAGCTTTCTGTCAAGTCAAAAGATCCAGTTCTGAGCAGGACCCGTGGTGGAAGTAAGACATCTTCTGTTACAAATGAAGAGTATGACCTTAGCCTAGGATCTGTTGGAATTGATGACTTTGCTGGAGAGGACGTGAAAGAGGAAATGTTTGATGATTTGGAAAATACGCTGGAGAACGAGTCCAAGAACAAACTTGGAGGTAATTCTATGGTGGATGCTTTACATGCAACGCTTCAAAAGGAGGGAGGTCCAGAGTTTGACCCAAGTCAATACGAACCACCAGCCCTCGAAAAGGACGGGACCATATTTGGGTTAGATGACATGGAGGTGGTGGATTCAAATTCTTGCAGTTTCTTTGAAAACATTGAAGAGTCCGGTTTTGGAAATGCGGAAACTCCTACTGGTCTAACGGAGGAAGCTTTTGCTGAACTGGATCAAGACGAAGATGAGAAACCAGATTTGGAGGGGCTGTTACCTGATAGTGAACAGTCTTCTGAAATGTCAACTAGCAGGCGCTTGCTCAGAGACAATAGCGATAAATTCGACTTGGATGCCGTTGAAATAGAAGAATCTTCTGGGAATTTCAAAACTGCTCCAGGATCTGGAGCGGATTTAGGAATCGGTGCAACCATGATTTCCACAAAAACTGCACTCATGTGCGCTTTAAAAATTTCCGAAGATTTTCTTCCATCTTCACACGAGAAGTACTTGAACCGACTGGAAGAGTCTGAAAAATACGCACACGAAGATTTGGATGACATCCGGAAGAAATTCAATATGAAACCATCTGCAGTTGCGGCCAAGAGGAAGCTGTTAATGGAAAGTGACTCCAGTAAGAAGGCGAAAGTGGCACTCAAAGTCGTTAATGGAAATGACAAGCCAAAAACGCACCCATTCCTGAGGTCTGCTTACGCAAAGTCTCGCAAGTTCATGGAGGATGAGACAACGGTCATCGAAAAGCTAGGAAACAACAAGATCTTAGCCGCAGGACGAGTCATTGAGATAAATTACGAGAACTATCTTAAAGAATCTGACGTAGACCTTCCATACGATGAAACACCAGGACCTATGGCAAGAAGTCTGCCTCCTCCAAGTGCGTCCAACTGTCACGCTCCGTGTTGTAGACTTGGCTGTATTTGCTCTTCCATTAGTGAGGACATGCCACCTAGAAAACATTGCGGGCGACCGAAATGCTTCTTTGAATGCAACTGTCAGAACATCATTTTTAATAGCAATGACGATGGAGACATTCGTAGCCGCCTCCGACCACGAGTCAGCCTACTGAACTGGCGTGCTGAATCAACTGAGAAGGAGAAGGAACCAATGGTAAGTAGTACTTGAATTAAATTGTTGTAAGACTTAAACATATTGTAAAATATCGCATTGAATTTGTAAATATCATTTCCATGTTCCCTTAGACAAGCTACCGTCAGATGGAAAGAGGAACTCATTTTATCCGAGTTCGACGTACACCAGCACAACCTGAGAGACTTAGACGTGAATTTGTATTGGATGGAAAGGTGGTGGAAAGGAACCCAAGCAAGGCTGCAAAAGAAAGGCTCAGAACTAAGGCGCTGTTGCAATCATCTCATCGCAGAATTATGGTCAAACCAGATGGTCATCGATTTATGCGTATTGTGTCGCCAAAAGTGGATCACAAACCCAAAGTGAACATTGAACAATTGAAGAAGAAATGCACGCCTATGACCATTGATGTGGAACATTTGAATGTTGACATGTAAGTTAAAATCCTTGTTTCTCTATCTTTTGGAAGTAACTCGGACCATTAGAACTAGAATCTTAATTAATACTGTGTGATTTTGTTCATAGTTCCGAAGTACGCCCAGTGAAAAAAGCTGCAAGCCCAACGAAACTTGTACCTCCGCCTCCTGGACCACTCCCTTCTAAATTGTCTCCTAAAGATATTGAAGAAATGAAGTCAAGTAAGTGCCCTTGAGAAATGAGTATTTAATGGAGAAACGCAATTATAGATTTCTTCATCTAACCCCACTGTTACTTTGTGTTTTAGTTATCCAAGAAATGACGGAGGACTGCCAGTTGCTTGCATTGGATGACAAGATCGGATTTTTCTCCTGGGCTAAAGGAATGGTGCATCCCAAAGTGATCATGTATCAAGTCATGCATGGGGATGAAATGAGAGTTCCATGGCTGTACCTCCCGATTCCTCCACCAGGCTACTCCTGGATTTGTCATTATCTAGCCAGTTCGTTCGAAAAGTCGGACTACGTGTATATTCCTGAAATCAAATGCTGCATCCCATCCCAGGCATTAAAAGTCAACATGAACACTGCGTTTATGAAAAAGAAGACTGTAGTATTTGACGTAAAAGCGGAGGGTACTCCCCCTGGAGTTGGCAAAATTTATTTCTTCCCTGATCTTGCAAAAGTGCTAGTCTGTGGCCCCTTCAAGACGGATCAAACAACTGTAAATCCGAAAGATATTGGAAATACCGAAAAAATATCGAATGCTCTTCAGCACATGGATAAACTCAGAGCTACGCAGCAGTTTGGGAATGATCGAACTTGGAACCGGTTTACTTCTGCTCCGACAATATTTCCAATTAAAAATCGAAATGTAAGGAACATACATTTAATTTTATGCTGATGTAGTGCAAATTCAGAGCTTGATTTTTGATTCAATGTTAAATCAAACTTTCCTTCCTACCTATACAGGATAATGAAACCGTTTTGTCGTTGGAAGAATCAAAAAAATTATTCCAACAGATCTACCCCAGACTAAAAGAAATCACTCCCTATAACGGGGTGAAGCCAATGATTCCAAAAATGATTGTTCCAAAGCAAGCATTCAGTTGGTCCGACGCGGCAAAGTTTATCGGTTTGGGAAACTCTATTCCTGTGTCTACTGCTGCGACAACTTCAAACGATCACAGGACTTTAACTGAAATTATTACGTGGAACGTATGAAAGGATTGGATTAACACCAAAGCGAATGAATTGATACGGTACAGGGCTCGGATTTACGCTTTAGTTCGAGTTATATGTAGGGGCATTTCAAATGTTTATTTTACAGAATATCATATTATGTATTAAAAAGAGTTAATATTTTCATAGTGTTTCATTATTGTGTAGTTTCAAGTTGGAGAAGGTGCAAATACCTTCATTATAATTTTAGTATTTACTTTCCTTAAACATCACTAGCCTAGTATCATGATTTTTATGTTATATCGCTTTACCAATATTGTGTATATTATGTTGAAATTCTAAGAACAAATAAAAATCTACATAAACTGTTTAAGCTTAAAAATAAAAAAAAATAACCGATTCGCATTTCTAACATTTAGTGTTACTTAAAAGAACATTGAATTCAGCATTTGTAACGTGAACAAAGTATCAAACTGTTGGATAGGAGCTCTAGAATGGTAGATGAACATCGTGAGAGCGTCAGTTGGAGTTGGTGGGGAAAGGTAACATTTCTACACTCTGTGTAAAGACTGAACCTGCTCTTCCAAAGGAACTCTGAAATTGAAAATGAAAGGAAGATTGAACTAGAAAGGTGATGATGTTTCTGCAGATTCCGATTCCTTGGTAGTTGGTAAAGCTGATTTCGTTGACCTGTGGATATTAAAGTCCACGATTTCAAAGACGAAGCATAATAGTACAGACGAAATTGTCTCAACGCCAGCTTCAAAAATCATGCAATTTACATTTTAACGAAAAATGCGCATAGGATGACGTTTACTTGAAACGAATAAATCGCGAATTGAATTTTATTGAATTACCCGAAAAATGATTTAACGAAAGGGACATTAAGAAAAGTCTTGGGTGTGGGCTGTAGTGGCTTTCTTTTCGCCTGTGCTTTAGTTTTTTTCGGTTTAACTGCTTCCTTAGCCGGTCTTGTAACGTTTCTCGTTTTTTTCTTTGGAATAGGATTCCCATTCCATTCCCCTTTTCTCACCAATTGGTTCTTGTATATAGATTCAGGATAGTCATACAGGTGAGGTGACTCTGTCCCAGATTCCTTTTCTCTCATCTCCTCTGACGTTAATGGAGCTGCTGTCGTTCTTGCTCTAGGGGGTCCGTGTGTTATTCGTTTTACTCTGTGAGGTTCTATTTATTATCAACAAAATGTCAGCTTAATTTCTGTCTTACGCAGTAATGGCTATGAATATTCCGTATGCAGCATTTGCATAGATTTTGATTTGCAGCAGCATACTACTGAACTTTTACCTTCAAACGAAGAAGCTACCAAGTTATTCAGTACGAGTTGCTGCATCAGAAGGAGAAACAGAAATAGGAATGACCACATAATTAGAGAAGAGGACACAAACGCGATACGATTCCTCACATGTCAAACTGTCACATCTATCAAAATCCCAAACAAAATTATCGATAATATTACTCATGAAAAAAATTATTTCAGATTTTTATAGTTCCATTCCATTTTAAGTGTATCACATCAATAGAAGGAATTTGCCTCTGCCAATCAAAATGTTTTTATCAAAGTAAAGACAAGTCATTAATTATCTTGCACGTAAGAAAGCGTCTTCCAAGTGCAAAAGTGCATGATGATGTCGTGTGTGTGTTCAAGAAACTCATATAACATGCTTGTTTCTCTTCAATCTTGGATCAATCCTCTCCATTCAGTACACACGATCATCCACACAATAGCATTCCCGTGTAATTAATCAGTAGTGTTGCATCTTTATGATCCATTTTTTTACTCGTCACCGTTGTTCTTTGTGCAAGTAGCACAAAAAAGTAAAATTTAGGACTGTCGGGTTGTATACATGTGGTAGTAGTTTTATCGCAGAGTGGAGTGATTTAGAGAAGAGCTTTTAGATTAACTCGGTTAATTGCTGCTCATGACATACATATAAATTGAATACCCTACTATGTGTGTACGTAACTCTGCATTAATATTTTTCAATGTAGATCGGATACGTGTGCCATACTGTTGTCTAAACGCCAAACACTCATACAATATGCTGTCCTATATGTTGTTCCATACAAAATTCCAAAGCCTAGATGGCCTATATACCGTCATCATGCGACATAAACTCCGTAGTAGTAGTGCTATAATAGATGGAAAGGTAACTATAAAAAATTTATGGCTTTTGCAATAGTGTTTTTCGTGTGTATCGTCATTATTATCGTAGAGTCAACCGGACAAGGTTTTTGCCCAGGAGCACACTTTATTATCTCCTTGCTTTTTTCATGTATATGTAAATATTATAAGACAAGCGAGCACAAGCACATAAAACGCTTGATTAAACATCCTCATTTTCATATATGACCCGTACTGATAACGACATGGCACGCTATATGTGCTCGCGAAAGAGGTAAAAATTTTGTATCTTCTTTGTGGGATGATAATTTGTGATTTTTGGTATACAGGTTTTCAAGCATAAAAATAAGCCTGTGTGTGTGTATTTTTTTCGCAAATCGCAAATTGATATGTAGCCCAATCCTAAACAACACATTAACGTTTATCTGATAGGAAAAACGCAAACGTGCATGTTCTCCACAGATATAGATAGAGGTCTTGTCTGTCGGTAGTGCAGCAATGCGAAGTGCGAGAAAAGGAAAGTGCCAAGAAGTAGAGCAGTTTTTAAACTCTCAGAGTATAGTGCGCTTGTTGGTTTGTAAATGAAAAATGCATCACACAGAAAGTAACGGTGAGAATTTTGAGGTGGTGGCTGCACCAAAAAGGCAAAAGGTCAAGCAACAAAATGGATCCAAGAAATCCAGAGGATCTTTGCGGCGGAGGATGCGGAACATGTAACATTTACATAAGCTGTATTATATAAGCTTATCATTGCTTATTAACTGTGTGATTAATTTTGTTACATAGATTGACATCTCCAGTACACCTTTTCAGAAGATATGTCTTGAGAAAGCGACCAAAGAAATACTCAAATAAGGATGAGGACAATTTAAATGTGAAAAATCCAGAGTCACTGCAATCTGTGGAAGCTGCAAAGGAGAGGGGCCTTCCATGCTATCTTTTGTTTCTCGGGTTGGAACAGTCTGGAAAGAGTACCACAGTAAGACTGTTTGAATTTCAAACATTTGTTTGGTTGTGACATTTTTGAAAGAAAAGAAACGGGACATAAATTTGGGGTTTTTAATAGATTTCCAAGCTTTTCAATGGGAAACGACCAACTGCAGATAACTCTACTCATAGCCGATCAATCAGAGTTTATAAGGACGCATCCGTAGGTCAAGACATTGGTTTAAAAGTGATCGATACACCTGGTCTATGTGGGAGTGAGCAGCAAGATACAGAATTAGTCAACTCACTTGCATCATTCCTAAAAAGAGATTTACCTCATAGAATTCCTACCGTGACTTTTATTGTTGCTCGTCTCGATGATGACAGCGTGCATGAAACAGAAGAGTCGCAGTTTTCTCGTATGTTGAAGACTTTGTCTCAAGCTGAAAAACTCATAACAGATCAGCTTTACTCCAACGTTATTCTGCTTCTGACGCATTCCCAAAAGACAAATGACGTCTCAGATCGCATTTCAAAATACCAACATGCATTCGCCAAGGTGTTTCCCGTCACGAATCCCGTTCATGTTATAGCCATCGACAATATCAGATACAACAGCTCAAAAGCTGAGGAGAAACTCCAGAACTATCATGACATCATTTTTGAGGGATTAAAGGATTTTGCTGGAAAGAGACAGGAACATTCCCTGAGCGCCTTGATCAATTGGTTTACAGAAAAACCAAAAAGATTTAGCGTTTTATTTCAAACAGAAATCCTACCACTTGACTGCTTCTCAAAATGCACTTCGGATGAAATCACAACGCCCCAGAAGCATGAGCCGTTCTTTGTCATGCATCACAAGGAAAGTGAGAAAAGAAGGAAATCACAAAGAAAGGATAAAGTAGCTACTTCTCAGCATCAACAACTTACAGGCATTCCTCCTGGAAGTCAAATAACACTCGCAGATAAATCGCTTATCAGCATTGACAAGTGTCTTGTCGGAGATAAGGTGTTAGGTTTGCATTGTGCTACCAGTGTTATCACTGGAATTAGAAAGGCGAGTGTGAACGAAATTGCATCAGAAAGTAAATCCGTGGGAAATATTTATTGCTGTGCAAATCCAAATGGAACTGTTGACGATGAAAAGTCGGTCGGCAAATTTATTTACATGTATGCCAATGACATGTTTGAGTTGGTGGAAGCGTCTAAAGCAAATGTACCTGAAACTTCATCTGCAGAAAATTTGTATTTCCTGGAGTTGGACTCTCCAACTGGCACATTTATAGTGAATGCATTTCCATGTTATGCGCGAGTCAGCAGTGATGTTGAGAGTTGTGGAGAAAATTAGCAGAATTGTAATGTGGTTGTCAATCCAAAGAGGCAATAGATGTAATTAGGTCGTAATTGTTTTATTATTGCTTGTTGTAATATAATTTTGGCATTTACTTTGGAATAAAATTAATCAAATTAATGTCGTGAGAATATTTGAAACCGATCCCTTCGTTTAAAGACTTTGAGCCGTCGTTCTCCTTATAAATCTGCACAAGAGGAACTCGACCAGCCTTTGCAATATTTTTCACCAAAACTTTCATTGCAATTTTGCCGTAACCTTTTCGTCTCTGGTCTGGTTCAGTGTGAAATGCATGAATTGACCCAAAGGGCAAAGCCACTGCAAAACTAACCAACTCCCAAGATTTTTCACTATCTGGAGAAGTGTCCTTGGCTAGGTATACTCCCCCAGAGCTGCATAATTCGATAGAAGCCTGTAGCATTTCGTAATATCCTTCATGTTTCTCTGGCCATCTATCTTCCACTATGCTGGCGTCACTTGGCTGAAGACTACTTCCTCGAAGGGATGGGTTGGAAAGCACATTTAAATCTCTGCGGAGCAAGATTTTGAGTGCAAATTAATTAGCATTGCCTCAAGAAGATTCTTTTCATAATTTAGTAGCAATGTCAAAAAATGCTCACTTCTCAATAAATATTTGCATCGCATCTTCTTTGTGCATGTAGTACAGGCAAATCCTAATGAGTTTAGATTTTTAGCAAGAATCCCAACGGGACGATCATTATTCATAGCAGTATACATATGGGCATTTGGTTTGATTAAGAAATCTGACTTACGTATCATGCTCAATCAATTTTCCATGTTTATTAGCTTCTTCAATTAACACTGGAGCTACAGAATTTTCGATTCCTTCAAACTGATTCTCTCGCTTCCAGTCAAGTACCGATAGCAAGCATAAAATAGAATCTTTTGATGGTCCATTTTGTGGACCGCAAATTACCACAAGGTTTTGTGGAAGGCCCTGCGAGTTGTAAAAATTTAAATTATCCCTAATGGCACTTCTCTTAATATTATCATTTCGGTATTATGAACCAACCTTGACATTTGCAACTCCCATGAAAGTGGTTGTGTTGGCAGACCATTGCCCCTTTAATTCATCGGAGAAGACACGTACTGATATTTTTGAGTTTTCCTCCAGGCTTTGTGCAAGTTTCAAAACATTATAAATCTGGAATGCCGAAAAAAAGGATCACGAAAATATTTATACATCAGATAAACAGCTACAAATAATAAACAGTTTATAATCACTTACTAGACCAGATTGGGGCAATTTGAGCTTCAATAGTTTTTCCAAAGTTCCATAGTCCTGCTTCGAAACCTCATGAACACTTGAAGGCGACGGCATTTTAAATTTCGATTTGAAACTTTACTCCTGAACAGATTTGCACTGTAGGTAGTTGAATTTAAAGTGACGAAAGTTTACTTTTGCGAGTAACTTTTTACTCAGATTCAGATACGATTGTGTTTTAAATATGCGAATGCATACCGTATGTGTACTAATCTATGCATGAGCCTAAAACAACTTATTACGAAACTTTGATAACCGACAGCATCGCAAATTTTTTGCTGGAACAGGTTATGTGCATGCATTGTCATTTGAAGAGGCCGAAAGTCCAGAAAATAGTTTTATAGAATGTGATTGAACTTGTGCTGTTGTAATTTTAATACAGAAACATGACATGCATTGTATTGAAAGTCAAGTATGAAACAGGTATTTCATGCGATTGACTGGACTAGACGTATTAATTATATGGCTATAGCCAGGAGCGTTTTACTATTACGTGAATTACATCTCTCCATTCGTGGCTTTTAAAATGTTTCAATCAAAAGTTTTTCATGCTCAAAGAACATGATCAGCAATATACCGTGCTACAATACATAATCAAAATGCTTTCCAATAAAAACACCATTTTTTTAATAAATAAAACTTATATAATTTATTTGTACCTACTCGCCCTTTTATCTACATCAGAATAGATAGGAGCTATTATATCAATATGATCTTTCATTTCTACGATTCTGAGATCTTCTGGTTGATACCCAAACGGAACTTTCACATGAACTTTATACACCTTGTCCCAGTTTCTTATTTTTAGCTCCACATGGCGTCTCTCAAATGTCTTCTCAACTGCACGAATTGTCTCCGGGATGTCAACTCGGATTCGAAGCATTGGCCTGGTTCTGATGAGCTCTGTCTCAAACCTTGGTCCATCCGACAAAACCTGATATCCATGAACATCTCTGGCAAGAATCCACTTCCGCTTTTGCTTGAGCACTACTGGAGGTCTATATGGTTTCGGAGTAGTTGTACTAGATGTAGACGTTGCTAAATACTCGGCTTGCTGCTGCTTTTCCAGCTCTTCTTGTAGCTTTATCATGAGCACTTTTCTCTCTGGATATTCTGGATCATCGTCGTACTCGTCATCCTCTCCTTTATGAACACAAGAAATAATACAGCTTACACATAAACTTCAAATAAAATTAAGTAAAATTTTCTAAATACCTGTCATTGGCCTTCCACCAGCTATCGATAGCACTGACGTGAAGATTATTAATAGTTTTACTTTCTTCATGGTGGATACAATGATAATTAAAAATGTGTATTGGTGATATGCACTCTTTGAAAGTTATTTTGTCACTAAATACAGTTGACTACCATAAGTGAAATTTTGATGCAGTGTCTTTGAGAGTGACGTGTGCTATTATTTATGGCATGTCAGTGTTATGAAGGATCAAACGACAAGTACGGCTCCTGTCTGTAAGTACCTATAGGTTATTCAACGTATCACACGTACGACACCTGTCTTTAAAAAGAATACTTTGAAAGTTGTTAGTCAAGTGTATATGAAATTCGTTATGTGATTCTCGAACATTGTAAAATGATGAATTTTAATTGAAATGAATTGCATAGATCATCCGTTTGTAAACAGAAGTCATCAAACTGGTTTCCGATCATCCTACTGTATGTTGATGAGTTGATGCACTTAATTACTTAATTAATTGAAATAGTATAGGCAAATATTATGGTACGCTTAATTCAGTCCTTACATAGCGCTACAGTTAATGCATTAGTATATGCTTACCAAATTAGCAAGTAGGCAAGCAAATTGTTAGCAAATGTTAGCACATCGTTAGTCATTCTCATTTACGCTGTCAAATAAAACAACTGAATATATTATCGTCAACTTTTAGTAACGCATTCGCACAAGTTGGTGGAATTTTTCATTGCGGAAGATATATAGTTTACCATCTTCCCCATCCGCTAATTAGGTATATTTTCCTCGTGCGCTTCCTTCCGTCAACTATTACTCAATGAAAATCATAGATTAAGGTAACTACAAAGTATATGAATGTAGACTTAATTGATTTCATGGCGAATCAAGCATGGCTATACGCACATTTAAAATTCAAACACAACACTTGGCTGAGGCTGAAACGCATAGCACATGTTTATACGGAGACACATCTCAATCGATTATCATCTCCAAGGATGTAAGCCCTCAACGTAGCTAGCCTTGTTTCCTGTATCGCCACGTGTTTGAAAAACAATGCAAGTACCTGCGCCATTTTTGTGACATCCTTCCTGTGTCACAGTTCTCAAAATTATTTTTTCTAATAGGTCGTAAAAATAAAAATCAAACACAATAAAATGTATCCGAGTATTCAGCAAAATCATTCCATTTTACAAAATCTGCATAATGCAAAGCATGACGGAGGAATTCCTTCTAAAATACTGGGCCGCTTTACACAAATTTTCGGGCTGACGCTTCTTGCTCTTATGGTTCTATCGGGAGTCGCGTATCTGTTCTGGTGGCTCATTTATACAGCTTGCAGCAAAAAGAATGCCTCCGCTAAAACTCCTGCAAGATGCAAAGCCTGCATTATAAGCTTGGAAGGGAACGTGATTTGTTCTGGATATGAAAGGAAAGACGTTGAATACTCTGAGGCAGATGAAATTGCAGAATAGTTTTGAATACTTGGATACATTCGGATCTGACAATTTTTAATTTCTACATGCCTTGTTTTGCATTTTTAATTTAAAATAAATAGTCTCTGTCTCACTCAAGCATCATGATGCCCCAATTATGGCTAATACAACCTGTACATGGAAATTTGGTCAAATATACATTTTTTATTTCATTTTAAAACTAACTGCAAACAATTCCGAGTAAATACATTCATTCGAAAAATAAATTAACTAATCACAATCTATAAGCGGTAATATTATTTTAAGGAGCTGGTGCCACCTTGTTAACTGCCACACCTCTGCCCCGTCCTCTTCCCCGGCCCACTCCTGAGGCTGGACTCTTTTTCACACTTGCCGTGCTAGGATCACTTGTCGCTGTAGCATTCGGCGCCTTTTCTTTCAAAGGAGTCGTTTTTCCAGGCTTTGATGGCACTTCCGTATCACCTTTTCCTCCTTCTGAAGCACTAGGACGAGCAGGAGCATGTTCCACAACCTCGTCATATTCTAGCTCCTCGTCTGTATCTTCTAGGTCACATAGAGAACATATCTTGCCACACATTATAGTTAACGATGACCGCTCATCATAAAGTTCATCACTGGTTTCAATACAAATACGTATTTTGTGGAAAAGGCGAAAGAATTTAAGGCGTTTACAATAATTCTTTGAGTTTAATACATACCTGATTTGAAAGTGAAGACTTCTCATGAAAACGACAGAAAATATCTAGGAGCATATTTGGTAAAATGGATAAACAGATTTTGCATGAATGTAGAACATTGTAAGAAGATATACCTCTAAAGCAATTATCACAATGCCCATTGCAAAATAGAATAGCGCTATTGGAATATTTGAGTTTTTGTAAGCAGATTCGCAGCCTTTGCCCTTTAAGTCAGTACTACTAGCTAAACAATTGGGTACCTGTAAATGTGATTGTATAGATTAAAAAAAGGGGAAATTATTCAGGCCAAAATGAAACAACAATTAATCCATGATACCTCTTTCTTGCAGCAAGTTTGCGGGTAATGTGTCGTATTGTATCGATCCCAGTCTTTTGGACTATTCAGCCCACAGCAGCTAAACTAATTGTATTTAAGAACTAGTTTATATTTCAAATTAATGTATTAATAATGAACGGCTGCAGAAAATAATTGTTGAGAATCACCGCGTCTTGAATCCCATCCCAAGTTGCTTCAGCATATGTGGTTATATACGTATCCAGATAATAATGTTTCATTCTTGCCCGTAAAAACCTTTTCATATCACCTTTGAAATGTAATTAATTGTGATTACCTACATTCCGTTATTACCGCATTTACTCATACTTTAAGTTAGACAAGGATACATTGTAACCTTCTTTGGTGACGACACCCGTGAATTGGGCAAGACCACACAGAGTAACTCCTAATGGGAATACCAGTAGGATGGGTACCCGAAGAAAATACTAAATTGATTAAAGTTCGATGTCATATGTCTTAACCATGTCATATGTCTCGCAATAACTTATTTTTGAATAATTGTTAGCAAGCTCGTACGGTTCGAACGTGCTTCAAGTTCATAAGTGCATATCTACAGTAAGGTGCCACCGCCATTGGCTGAACAACGCCAACAATATGAACAACTTTGCACACAGGATTATCGTCTAGAAAGTATAATGCGTACTCCAACGGTGTAGCACCGGATGATATAGCAAGAACAAAGCAAAATAGTATCAGGCCAGCCACCTGCAATAAACAATTGTTATTGCTGGTGAGGTCTTTAAAAAGTTCTATCAAGTGGAAGTACAACTGTATCTTATGTTACCCCAATCAAAATTGAAAATAGCCTTATACATGAAGCCACACCGTCAACAACTTTAGGATTCACATCCCCCAGAACCTTAACTTGATCCAGTCTAACCTGAGATACTCTACGTGTCAATTTAAACTCGTCACCAGGATCTGGTAAGCGTTTTGCATGATTGGGATTAAAGGGTCGGCCAATAGATTGTATAAGCCCTGTTTGTGAGACTGCGACCGGAGGATTATATGGAAGATAGTTGACCTTTTTCTCGTCAATATGCAATTTTTCAAAATCTGTCTCCGAATCCACATTAATATGATGGTGGTGGTGGTGACTTCCTTCAACTTCCCTTTTTGGAGGAGGATCTTTGGGTTTGAATAATGCGTCTTTGTCCTTTTGTAAATTCGGCGCAGACTGACTAACGCCGGGAAAGTCTCTTCGCTGATTAGGAGCTTCATGTCGACGAGGTGGATCACTAAATATTGCATCAAAATGACTGGCTACAGAAGCTGGAATGGTCGTTTCCGATGGTTGTGGGTAAAGTGTTGAAGTGGTTGGGACGGTTGATGGAACACTTGCTTGGGTTGTTGTGGAAGGAATTGCAGACGGGAATCCGCTAGTTGAGCTTTGCTCCATTTTAAGATACTGTTTTATTCTCAAGAAAAGATTTTTTCATCTATCACTTAATGAGCATTTTAAACAGCACCACTGGTTCAAAGGCCATGCATCATTATATTGCAACGTGTGTACTATCTTCAACTTTTGCTCCATTTCCCAACTACCAATTCAATAGTGCCACATACATGACTTTATTTCTTCCATAACTACAGCATCTTATCCGCATTCTAGGATTCTCACTGCGTAGTTGTGTGGCTAGACATGGTCACTAGTCAGTCAGTCACTAGATTTGCCCCATAAAGAGTCATGCTGAGCAAGTCTGGGATGTTGTGAATGACGAAAGACGAAATTATGCAGCTTAAAATACTGAAAGCCGTATCCATCCGCAATTTTCGTATGATGCACAGCAAATGGCAAAGCAGTTTTTGACCTTGGCATTATATCTCGGCTTGACTTTCAATTTCAGTGCAAAAAAGTTGCAGAGTGGGAGTTTCTGGCAACTGTCTCTATTCATATGATCAGGATTTTTAAGTATGAAGCATGAGGATCTATTGATAAATTTTGTATACTTGCATTGCATGTGTGTATGAATGTACAAAATGGATTATAAAATTTATACGCAACAATATACAAATCCTTGCATGCTCAAAATATATGTTATGATTATGACAGGTGCACCAATTCATGAAAAGCTCGTCTAATATGAACATCTTCGTTTACCGTGAGCTCGTGTGATCTGCAAACATTTCCAATTTTTTCAAATATTTTACAAAAAAATGAAGGAAGACAGGAATTTCAGGAACCGTGATAGTATTACTCCAACTCATGCAACTCCTTGTTTCCTAAAATCATACGGACTAGAAATCTGCTGCATGTTGTACAGTATTGCATGTAGCAATAGTCAAATTATCGTGCAAAATTTTTACATTGATCGGATATGTCGTGTGACGAAAAACCTCAGTTTGGAGGAATGTCGAAATCTGTCATCGGGATTCTATCGAAAAGACGGTAGGTAAAAAATCCAATTTCATGTCAAATATTTTAGGAACGTTTGTGTTTTTTGATAAATCGCTTGTTTCGAATTTTTAACGCTAAAAATCACAGAAAAACTTCTAGAAGTGACAGCATCTGAATTTGTCGTGTTTCAAAATCTTATTGAATACGGTTTCCCGATAATCGTGTCCTTCTTCCTTGGCTCATGGACGGATAAACATGGTAGCAAACCTGTCTTTGTCGTCTCTCTACTCGGCTACTTTGTCTCCTCACTTTTGTACATTACGCATTCCCTACTACTGGATTTACCTCCAATGTACATACTGACTAGCTCTATACCAATTGCTCTTGGAGGGGGGCTCATCAGCCTTCTCATCTCTGCAATAAGTTTGATAACTCGACAGGCACCAATCCAAGAACGGAATTTTAGGCTGTCTCTTTTCAGTGTTTGCATTGATGGAGGAGCCTCCATCGGATATTTTATGGGGGAGAAGGTAAATGGGTCATGGATAAAAATAAAATTCATTTGAAATGACACATCAAGTAAAATATATGAATGAAAGCAGCCTTGATCTTTCTTACTTATGACAGGTCTATAAAGTACTGGGGTATTCGGAGGTATTCATAATAACTGCTAGTCTTCATGGGTTGGCTGTGATAAGTGCAATATTATTGATCTCAGAGAAAAAGCCTGAAAATGTTTTGACGACATCCTCAAATTGCTCTGGGAAATGTATTGCCGAGTTCTTTGACGTGGCAGCGGTCAGAGACACTATTAGGACATGTTTCAAAAGTCGACAAAACAGCAAAAGATGGTATTTGCACTAGTAACGCAAATATAGTTAAATTTAGCAAATAAATGCTAAATTGAAAAATGTTTTTGCAGTTGGATAGTAATCATGATGAGCTGTATTATACTCCAATTCTTTTCCTACCTTGTAAGAACCTACCTGTACATGTACACAAGGAATAAGTTTGGCTGGGATGTTGCTGATTACTCAAACTTTTTAATTGCTTGTAGCATTTTTAATTCTGCAGGTATGGCATAAAATGTTTTAAAATTGTAGTGCTCTGGAAGTTGAAACCGATTTAGATTTTAAAAATATACATGCCCAGATTAATGAATGTCAATTAATTCTTGGTGAATATTTCATACTATGCTATCAGGTGGAGTGATAATGACACTAGTAGCAATTAAGTTGCTCCATATGTCAGATATCAACTTGGGCTTTATCTCAACTTTAAGCAACCTTTCAGGTTACTTGATCATGCTTTTTGCTAGCTGGGGTTGGTTCATGTACTTATGTAAGTATTTTTTCCTTATCATTTTTTAGTCGTATAAATCTTGACTGGACACTTGTGAATCACAAGTGATGCAATTACATTTTTATGCTCTGTTATCATCCTCAGCGGCTGGTATCCAGATGCTGGGAGCAATTACTACAGCGGTGATGCGCTCAATCCTTTCCAAATGTGTGGATCCAGAGGAACACGGGAAACTCTTTAGTTTCGTCACATGTGCAGAAATGACAATGCCGTTTTTGGGAGGCTGTATATATGGAATAATTTACATGAACACGGCTACCAGCACACCTTGGGTCATGTTTCTATTGCCTATTGGAATTCAGATATTGGTTGGATTGTGTTATGTGTAAGATGGGAAATGAATAGGAAAATGAAACAATTCTATAGATGTCTTGATTTACGATATAATAAGCATATTTTCTTTTAGGTATTTGCGTTGCACAATGAGAAACTCCTCACCATACTCTGCTTTGAGGGATGACTAAATGTCACAGAACAGCATGAATGGAATTACCTATCATTATTATTTATACCATGTCGTTATAATTTATTACATATTTTTAAGTCCTCTGCGTCTACGTGTATGGAAAACTTCTGCAAAAAGGATTAAATTTTAAATCTACCAATTTCTAGTTCATATGATTCTTTCCAAGTTCCAGTACTTTCAAATATGTGATGTAAGAGTGAGTTCATTTGAGTTATTCAATCGTACAATCCACAACTCAAATCGTTTGTTTCCCACTTTCATGATCAAAATGAAAGTTTTAATATTGTTTCTAGTTTCCCTTATAGTGTGCCTCGTTCAGGGGTCTCCTCTAAAACCGCCTGTTGGAGGTAAGTCTTCGCGTTGCAAATTATTCTGTTACAGAGCAAATTTTGTTGGTAAAATGATATTCTATGTAGTGCGTAGTTGAAATATTGGATTTTTTCCTTTCTCTTAAAGCTACCACTGACAAGCTTGAAGGTTTTCCATGGATGAAACCATCCAAAGCTAAGGCAAGATTTGGAACGACTCCCTTGCCACAAGTTGGACCTACTACTCCAGCTACATTGGGGCAATCTCAACCACAAAATCCGCCACTCATCCTGACAAATCAAATGCTGCAAGACTATATTACAGCGTTAACTGCTAGTCTTCAGCCATACGTAGTACCAGACCCTTCAGATGAAAGCGACGTGTCGGCAGGACCTGTCCCTCAATCCCCTCTTACCCGCCCAGTTGCAACTCCATCCAAACGACCTCTGAAAGGAAAAGTCCCAAAGCAAGTGAACCCTGATGATGCTCCATCAACAACGGAAAGCTACTGGGATGCTGAACGTAAAATGTACCCCGACTCATTTTATGATGAGTTCTACATGGATTGGCTGAGGAAACGTCAAGTCGAGGAAATTGCTGTTGCAACTCCAAATCCTACGGATGACGAACCAACTGAAACAATTCCCCAACAACAAGTGCAACCTGCAGCAGCGTCCCCATATCCAACAGTCCCGTTGTCATTCAATCCATATCTTATGAATCCTTTCCTTTATCCTATTGCCGGTATGAAAGTCTCAAAGGCTATGGCACAAGCTCAAGTTAACGCGCAGTTGGCCGCACTTAACATCACCACTACACCAAAGCCGGTGAAGATAAAACTCAAAATCCCCATTCCACCTGGAAGTGACATGGCACAAGTTGTTTCTTCTGGAATTGCCGGGTTCCCAGCAGGTACCACTTATGAGCTGTCTAAGAAGTAGAAAGTTCTGTGCGACCAATTTATGTGAAATTCATTACTTACTTTCCAAATATTTGCGTTATGTAGCTGGGACATTTGTGGCAGCTAGCTTTATTGAAATTTGTATTTACTTTCTTTTAAAATTGACTGGAATTAACGCTTAAAATTTTGTTAATAAAATCTTACATGATTAGTACAAAAAAATAAATTAGCATAGAAATACATTTCATTCAGGAATTGACTTCAATTTAGCAGTTACAATATACGGGGCTCCAATTTTCCTGCCTCTTTTCATATCGAAAATTGTAGTTATGCTCTTCTGGCTTTCCATATCTCCCAAACTGAATGTAGGCTTGGCAGGTGGATGAGCTGCTCCTCCAAAATTGCAAGGTAAGGTACGTAGTTCTCCTAACTCAAGAACAAATCCGTTGACCACCCACAAACAAAATGGTTTTGAGATTAGACTAGGTAGATAGCCCAGCACGACAATGAGATCGTGTACCATTGTTATGAATGAAAGCGTTATCATTCCAGTGACTATCAAGGAAGTGATGGTGGCTCCTCTCCAGAACAAGCAAAATGAAAGTTTGAGCTGGACAAAATAAGACATTTTGTCGATAATGCAATGGACCTCTCTTCACCCACGTGTTCTAGCTCGCTAATCTATAAATAGTACTTACTTTCTGTATTCCAGAGTGGAGGATCAAAGCGAACACAACATCACTGATGCACACAATGAGAATCACAATTGTGTAAATGAACAGAGCGAACGCTGCAATTAAAACAATACATAAAAAAAATCTTCCAACTTTAATGAGCGTAGTTTGTGTAAAGCCCATATTCTGTTAAATCATACTTATATCTCTGTGCGACCTCCCATCGACAAGTTTGTCCCCAGGCTTATCCAACTCGACCCCCAATCCTATCAACGTTGCAACGCTAGCTATTCCAACAATAGATGAAATTGTCTAGTAAAAAACATGAATATAGTTTGAGAAAAGTTTGCATAAAGTGTATAAATAAAATTTTGAAAGAAAAGCTAGAAAATAAGTTCATACAATTAAAACTTCACTAATGAGTTTTGCAGGTTTGCGGTACTGGAAGTACTCCCCCTCAATAGAATGAAATCTTCGGAACAGTTCCATAATTTAAAAAAGTATCACTTTGAAAACGCAACCATGTTTTAGATTGAATATTTCCCGCAGGCCGACTGGACTTGACTAACTCAAACCAATAGTATCCGGGACATTTCAGTGGTATGGAGAAAGATTGGTTGAGATTAAAACTAGGTAATTAGCGACTTCAACGTGCGAAAAAGTGGCATACTTCTTAATTAAAAGACCACAATGCCTAATCAGGACAACCGTTCTCCAGCAAAAACATAAAATCTTTCCGTGGTAAGAGCGCTGAATGAATTTAGGACAAAAAGAGTTTGAACTTTTGCTTTGGAGAAATACATTGGTAGGTACTGACATGCGTGCTAAGCTGGGAAAGACGATGACCATGCTAAATACTGATTGGTGCTAAAATCATGTTCCATTACCGGATGTGGGCCTGTTTAGTATACACACAGAGGAAAATATGAGACGACACGGTTTATTATCGAATTAAGTGCTTTATTTGCCAAATCAACAAGAAACCTATTTATATACTGTATAGCTCATAAAAAACCATACCGCTTGTTCAGCGTTTCCTTTCAAGCTCTGTAATTGCCGATAACTAAACGTCATTGTACTGCAGGATAGGAAGATGGGCTATTTGCAGCTCTAGACACTTAAAAATAACTAAACACCAGTACGAAGTCTTTAATTCTTCTACTTTATGAACGCAAAACTCTTGCCTGCATTAAAGACTGAATACACATTTAGGGACATGTTGAGAATTCATATTATTATGACACTCGGACAAATATGTAGCATGAGTATTTATGATTTGTCTAAACATACGTTCTGCAGCATTGCAGTAAAATGACTAGAAATAATGTTTTGCTCCTTCCTACTTACTGATTTAATCTTTATGTAGTGACGATTGCAGTCAAAGGCAAAAGCCCATTTACGGCACTCAAAAAAAACCTTCCATCCATTCACACTTCATTTTCATTCATGGTCGTGCACTCATTCATTCCAAACTTCCAGCACTGCAGTTTAATCCTTGACTTTGCCTTTGCTTCCTCTTTTGCATAGCTGCAAACTTTGAGCTGTCGAAGAAGATGAGCATTACAAGACGAGCATAATATGAACACGAAATGAAATGTCTTCAGGTGAGGACACGCATGCATATTCACGTACCTGTGTCATTAATTATGATTTTACTCTGCATTGCAATCAGTTAAAAGTATTAACGAGTTTCTATGTATAGACTCATGTATACAGTAAAAGCAAGCAGTAATGCGCATTGTGTATGTACTTTTTATCAAGATTCAGAAAATTCAGTTCAACTAAAAATAGGGTATTCATCTATACAGAATTTGGAGATGTCACAAAGGATCACAAATTTACTGCAGCAAGTTATGCATTGGTGGAATGAGCATGTGACATTGAAGGAATGAACTGCTAATTTGAAGCTAAAAGTTCATAGTACATGTTAAGTAGTTTTGAAACATTTTTGCTCATTGCAAGCATACTTTTCCAAGGCTAGAAGTAATTCCACAAACTTTTCATACCACAAAATTCTCCACGCATTTCAGTCAGTCCTTAGAGCTTCTCCATTTCATGCAACGACCGTAGCATAGCACGCTAAAAGAAAGAAATAACACGACATTCGACATTCAACGAGTGACTCTTTGCAATAATAATACACACTGCATAACTGCTCTCTAAGTTCATCCCAATAATTTATGCCGAAAAGGAGCAGGATTAAATGTTAGCATGTATGAACTCGGGCATTTCTGGTGAGCATGAATACCTTCTATTAGTTGGGAGAACACGAAAAAGTTACTCTGAATTATTAATCCGAATATCGATCCAGCCACAATCTACTAGTTCGAAAGCAAGATATTAAAAGTAATAGCAACATGTATAGACTATTAGAGAAATGATGATGATAAAATGCTATTTTCTATTATTATTGCATGTTTGTTGTTTGTATGCACGTGTATAATATCCGCTAAATGCCATTAGTTTGCTTCGATCAGCAAGTCTTGCTTCCTTTCCATTCTGACTACTCATCCGATCAGCATTACCATTGTCTTCGACATGAAGTCAACCTAATGTGTTATATTTGACATTTTCCCTGCTTTTATTGACTTTTCCGCAACTCCTTTGCGAATACCCAAAGAAAGCAGTAGTAGGATATAACAATTAGTCAGTATTCTGCCTTGAATATTGGTAAAAGTGTCAGTAAAACCAAGGCCTTTTTGCAAGCGTAAAATGCCTATTTGTACTTGAAGCTTCACTTCTGCCTAGTGAATATTAATCGTCCCTGTAAATACTTTTGGAACTTTCATTGACACAAGTTGCGTGATTAAACTCAACATCTCGTGCAATACACATCAAAATCTTCCATGTATATCAATAACAAACGAGCTTAATCGCTGGAAATACATGACAGAAGAGCGTGCAACCTCATACAGATAGATTTAATTTTTAAATTGGTCGATAGCCAGTGAATGCAAAAAATTGGACTTAAAATCAACAGTGGAAATATTTCAGCTAAATGAACGAACGTTGAGCGAGGAAGTTTAATTCAGCAATTAAAGTGTAATATTATGCTGACCATCAGCTTCATTGATGCAACTATGATGCGGGTACGTAGTTGGGGCATTTTGTGGACAACAGAAGAAGGATGACTTTGTTGGACCATATACTCTTGTTGGTGTTTTGTTTTAACCCTTTCCATTAGATACATTGCAGTGCAGTGTGTTAATTGGAGTAGTGGATCATTGGAGCATAAATGACACTCTGAGGTAAGTGATTTTGAACTGATTTCATAATAATATATTTTCATGAGCAGTGAGTAAAATTAAGAAAAAAGTATGAATGGTGTAGATTTTTAGTTTTATAATAACCCCAACCCGTAATACTGTTAAATTCCATGTGTATTTCTATCATAACCAAATTTAAGTGACATTTTGTCACCTAAGTTTGATAGATTCTGGTGTACACCTGTCAAGCATTTAAGATTATAAATCTCCGAAATTCTTGTGTGTGTGAATGGGAGATTATGTGTGCTGTCAATTCATCAAAGTTTTATGCACTTGAGGTTCAATTAGTCGAAAGCAAAATGTCATTATGACCTTTTTTTCACCTGCGAGACATTTTGTAAGCACATTAGGCTGGGTGCTCATTAGGGGCGAAATAAGCCACACCGCTTGAGATAATTCCTGCTGTCGTCGTTTACTCGTAGTGTTTTTTCTGGATTTGTTCCCGTGAATGTGTGCCTAAATTGTGATACACCATTTGTGTAATAACCGATAGCGATCAATCAATAATTAATCGATAACATGGCATTTCAGTTAAGTTTTTCAATGAATATTAAACTGTGTGGGATAATTTCTGAGAACAAGTAATGCATATAATCCATACTCTCAGTAGTGCTTGATCTTTCGAGCAGAAAGGTTGTAAGTTAAATTATATGCTTCCAGGGATTTTTATCCAGTAGGTATGTTTCATTTTTTTGCGTTTTTCATTGTTCCATGAAGTTTGCATGCACAGCAAAATTTTTCCATCAATATTCCCATCAATAAGATTCTGATATGTTACTGTGAGAGTGAACTAATTTCAATATTTTCCAAACTTGCTCAACTGCAAACTGTAACTGCAAACGTTCATTTTATATTGTGGCTTGATACAGGCTTAAGGAGTTAAAGGGTTGGGAAAGAAGTTTTACTTTGCTCAAAACTGTTTCTAGCATTAAAATAACTGAATTCGTGATAGAATCATAGGCAAGGATATTAGATTCCGACTTAACCCCGTAGCATTGCTTTAGAGCTTACGAGCTTACTTTGTTAGTAGGAAAACGTTACATTACGAACAGGTGCATGTATGAGTTCGTGCTTGTCTTTGGGAAATTGTGATACAAGCTTAGCACTTTGGAAGGAATGATATCCAAAACAGCTATTATTTGTGCAATAATAAAATTCTAGGAATTGTTTAAATCTCTGTTTGTTCTATCTTCACATATATTCATTGTTTTCTTTCAATATAAAGCAAAACAACAGATAAATGAATTATCGGTCGGTTTACTGACATAGGTAGTGCAACTCAGAGTACAATTGATATATTTGTTATTGAGTTTCAGTAGCTTCGTCTTTGTTCCCTTCTATTGCGAAAGAGAATTAAATAAAAGAATTGGATTACTAATCCATTCATAATTTAATTGCAAAGTTTAATCACACAATTGTACACACAAATGCAAGAGTAGAATGCAAACGGTACTCCTGCTACTTTTTTGTACAAATTCCAGATAATGCTGTGCTACTGCCAATAAGAGTCAGTAAACCCACTAAACTTGATTAGCAGACACACTAGACCTTGTTCAATTTGTGACTACGGTAATCCAGATTGTATGCATCACGTATCGTTGTTGTGGGAGTGTTTTGCGTTCCCATGCACACGTTAGAAAGGCATTTTGTGAACACGCGTTTGATGAAAACTTGCCGATATGCGGAAACGTGGTGAATTTTCGCTTGTTGAAGGCTTGTAAAAATTGGATTTTCATCTTTTATGAGCACAATAAGCAGTTATTTTCAATAGAATTTTACAACGTAGAACAATACTCTTTGAGTGCATTTGTTGATATTACATTGTTTCAAAATTACTGAAATCAGAGGGGTTATGACTCGTTAAAATTTGTGTTATTGGCCTGCTTTGTTTTCCAGGAACGTTATTTATTACATCGTTGTGGTTTACTAGTCGGTTGCCGACAACGAAACTATGGCTTGTGTCACACAGCCCCGGTTTGGAAAGGCATGGTGTCTTTTGGGGCTTGTTACCTTGAACTTGATATTGCTGACTGTCCCTTCCAGTAGTGGGGTCTTGCTGCGTGCCAATGCTCAGAAAGCTGCCGATCCAATTATGCGGAGAGGAAGCAGGCATTTTACTTTTACCAGAGGAGCAGTGGGATCTCACCATAATGGTATCGGTTGGAACTAACAATATTCAATGCCTTTGGGACATGAATATTTGCACTAAAATAGTTGCATTTTTACAGTTTCCCCATTTCAAGCGTCTGAGGTTCCAGATGCTCGTCCCCCACCATCAAAGCGTCTCTTCTATTCCGCCACTGTAGAGCGTGTCATAGGTGAAGTTGGTCAGCTCATCAAGGACGACACGATCCGGCAAATC
>JAQIXX010001865.1:0-29174 GCA_034700605.1 Willowsia nigromaculata | reverse complement strand
TGCGCTTGCTGCGGTGCCATTGAGTCCCCCACTGCTACTAGCCTGACGACTGCTTTCTGCAGATGCACTTGGGGAAGGGTTATTAGACGATTGAGAGGGTGAAAATAAGGATGGTCTTGTACTGCTCGCGGGAACCCAAGGAGGTGTTCTTCCAAGAAAAGCACCAACCCTGTGCCCTGATGGCATAGATCCTAATGCTCTACGGGTATGGCGCAGTCCAAACATTCTTTCCAACGCATCTAAAAATGGGCCCAAGTAATCTATCCACAAGGTTCCTTCGATAGGACGTGGTCGAGGTAAATTTATCGAACTACTAATGCAGTCGAGAAGGGTGAGACCTGACTGGATAAAATGAAGACTAAAGCCAGTTGGCAGCGTCACCCGAAGGCTAGTCTGATCATAATCAATGCGTATTCGTGGATAACGGCGATTATTAGGATAGGATTCCCTCGTATCTGACTGGAAAACATTGAGCGGTCTTTCTGAAACACGAAGGTCCAAAACGGCATATTCTTCTTCACGGGTAACCGGAGGCCAATGAATTCCTACAGTTTGAGTATTTGATTCCCAAGGTCCTCCTTGGAGAAATAAACCTATTGGCAAGTAGTACACACTAGCTTGAAGACTTTCACGAACTTCCGTACCTATCACATTTTCAGAACTATTAACCGTTGAATATACAGGAATTAGCTCTTCCGCAACTCTAATATAGAACACGCGTGTAAAGTTTCTTTCTAGTTGGCTTGGAATGGGTCTTCCAGGTTTGGAAGTGGCCGATGGTGGTGACGGTAAAGCAGTGTTATTTCTACTTCCCGACGGTTGATCGGACGAGGAACTTGGACTGGCAATTGATTGATTTGGCTCAGCAATAGCAGTGGCACGAGCGCTTGCGCTTTGTGTAGGTGACACCCTTGCGTGACTGACTCCATTCCCACTATTGCTATGATTGTTGTCTTCTTGATTATTACTACTGCTACTTCTCGCAATAGATATTGAACAAGGCCTGCCGCTGCTGGTGTGCGATGAGTTGTGGTTGTAGCAAATCCAGTGAGTACGCCTGCGGCGGTGTGGGCATCGGTGCGTTGGGGGCTGTTGTCGTTGCCCTTGTCGGAGGGCTGGAGGGATTAGAGCTAGTCCAGGCACTACATTTCCAAATACTTGCTGCCATTGTTCGCTGTGAGAAGCGGTGTCTCCGCTACCGTTTCCATTCAGTTGACGTATTGAGAGATATATACCAACTAGAACATCACTGGTCAAACTTGCTACATTAATACCGCTTGTGAAAAGCCACTGACTAAAATTCATGAACGGAATATTCCTCCCAGAACTGCTACTGTTAACCGAAGTGTCATGGGTAGAATTTCCATGTAGGCCTCCAAAACCATTTCTGACTGTAATGGTAATGGTGCTAGATAGCGGGTTCCTAACCGGTCGAATGTTAGAAACCACAGGTGTCACAGCCCGGAAATTCCTAATGCTGGTCTCCATACCCGTTTCAATTGTAGGCCAAGTTGTTAAAGGTGGCATTTCTCCCATGTCGTACAAGGAACGCATTCTTGGTGGGGGTCGCCAGTGGTACGGATCCCTTCCAGAAAATGGACAGTGTCGAGCGTGCTCTTCAGCAACAAAAGTTCCAGGTCGACCACTAACAAGGTGAAATTCTCTGACTATTCTGCGAGGACCAGGACCTGACAGATCTCTTCCACGTCCAGTACCTGTATTATTGGAATTTGCGGAATTACTAGTTGCTTCCCTTGACGGACCAGCAACTGGCTCGTCCGCATTTCTTGAGGGACCAGGTAGGTTTCGTGGAAAAGCATCCGGAAGTTCATATTGCATAGCCACCATTGGGGGCACACGGATTCGATTAAATAAAGGCGTGTTGGGTAGACGACTGCTTTCGGTAAAGGGTGTTGCGATCATAATGCGATACAGCGTGT
Organism: Willowsia nigromaculata; assembly: GCA_034700605.1. Taxonomy (NCBI): domain Eukaryota; kingdom Metazoa; phylum Arthropoda; class Collembola; order Entomobryomorpha; family Entomobryidae; genus Willowsia; species Willowsia nigromaculata. The sequence continues at coordinate 27,234 of JAQIXX010001865.1, read as the reverse complement.
TGGGTCCGCTAGCGTTGGGATTTGGATTATTGGGTATTGATGACCGTGATGCACTAGAAGGAAGATACTGCCGTGCACGCCTAGCTATCTCGGCATTTAATATTGCAGGATTTTCCCCGTTTGACGCACTATTTCGAACTGGAGAAAGAGGAGGAGATGGATTTTCAAAATCCATCACTGGTCCTGGTCCGATTGGGGTGGGTGGCGTCGCTTGTTCAATATTCAGGAATGGATTAGGCATATGTTCCCGAGTTTCCTGGCTACTGGCGGCATTATTAGCCGCATTCGCAACGTGAGATCTCAATGCCGCAAGACTTCCAGTTGCCAAACTATTCAGCGTAGCTCTTATTGATGACTGCAGATCTCTTGTCTGTTCCTGAAGTAATTCCAAATGTCTTCGGATAACCCGGAGTTCCATGATATGTTGGTTTTCTACAGCAAGTGGAGCGTCCATTCGTACTTGACTATATTATGACATGAAATGACATGAGTTATAGTTAGATATCCACATAATGATAATTATCCGTCACAGCGGCAAGTTAAAGGACATACTTTAAAGGACAATACCTGCAAAGATTCTGCATTTCCAAGATGTTTTGAGCCAGAGCTTCAATGCTTCTCAAGTCAGTGTCACTCCGTGGACCAGGAGTTCCTGCTGAAGTACTTGCGGATTCAAGAGATGAGGGAGAAGAGGAAGTGGTTGATGTTGACAAACTGTTTTCTGGACTTTCCGCAGCGGTTTCAGGATTTGATTCAAACAGTAATCTAGAAGGTCCAGGCACTTCATCATCCATCACTGGTGAAGCTGGAGATTCAAGAACAGTTGTACTTGATGATTCAGCATCATTAACAGCTGGAGAACTTGGTAGGGGATCAGATTCAAACACATCCTCCATATGATTCACTACCACTTCAGGATTGACTTGTGGAAGAAGTGGTTCCTCAATCATAGGCTCACTCAGTGGAACTTGGGGTTGATTTGAGCTGATGTTAGAAGATTCTAAAATGCGTGGTATTCTACTTCGCAAAAACTGCTGATAATTGGAGACCAGTTCTTCATAATGGCTGACAAGTTGCCTGTAACTCTCTTGAAATCTATCTTGCCGGGCATTTAGAGTCTGCACATCAAATTCAAATAAAAGATGTTACATTAAAAATATACATATTTTATGGAGAAACGGAAAAATCCCAGTGCCAAAAATAATTTGTTACCTCTCCTACAATTAAAGGATCTTCTTCGGCAGCAACAGCAGCAGCCGCTACAGCAAAAGCTTCCGCTTCTGTTTCCTCTGGATCTGGAACAACCACTTCTTCGACAACTTCACTTTCGTTGACCATTGACACATCCTAATATTCAGAAATTAATTATACAGACTCTCACATAATCGTTTTACGCTATATCGACTTATTCAAAGAAGAAATTTTGTTATGTATTTTTTACATCTAAGCTTTCTATATCATCCGCACGCGAGCTGGGTGCATAAATTGGTGAAGCTCTCCTTCCTCGATAATTTCTAGAGAGAATATTTGGTCTGAAGAAAGGAACCCCACTCCTAACAGGTCTTCTCACTTCTTCCCTTGGTGGGGGACTTGGAAAGTTGGTTATCCCCGTAATTAAATTGCGTCCCAAGCGATCAAATCGCACAAGTCTAAAAGTAAAGTAACATACCATAATAAAGTATTTGTAGGTGTACCTATTATTGTTATGATTATTTGGGCAGACAATGTTGTACTGATTACTGACCTGACTTTCTCTTTAGTGTTCTCAGTAGAGCAGCGAGCCAAGGGATAAGGATGACCCCAGTCCCAGAAAATGATTTCATTAAAAGTAGCTACCGCTAGTAACCTCACTGTGGGATGAAACGCAAGTGAAGCAATCACAGTTCCAGAATCTGTTATGAGCAACTCACTGCCACCCTGCAAAAACATATAGATCCACATGTAAATCTGCTGCCACAATTGTTGCAAAAAATACTCCTTAAATATTTCTTCACCACACACCTTTAAATCCCATACTCTAACGTGACCGGCGAGACATCCAGAAGCTAAGACATCGTTTTGAGTTGGGTGGAAAACAACACACCAAGGCGTTCGAGGATGGCCTGTAAGTGTTTGCACGACTTCTCCACTAGCTACATCGCAAACATAGACGTTGTGGTCTCCGTGACACGAGGCGACTTTAGTTCCATCAGCACTAAATGCTATATGGAAGGTTGTTCGTGCCCCATTTGGAAGCTTGAATCTCTGTAAATAAGCCAATTGAGAATAAGTTGAAGGATATTTATACTAAAACATGATGAAAATGGAATTTGACACACAGTTAAATTTGGGATGGACTTACCCGTCTTGAGAGATCCTTAGTACATAACGTATGTACAGCCTTTGTAGCCAGACTTTGAGATACAACTTTCTTTCCAGCATTGTATTTTGGAAAGTTGTGGAAACCGGAAAATCCACCAAATCCGAGTTCTCTGAAAAATAGTTCTTTCGGAATGGGAAACCCATATTCACCAGGAATGGGTTCTTTCCTACTATCTTCTCTCGGTTCTTTTATATCCATTACGGCAGCGTTTCGAAGACGGAGGTCAGTCTATACCTCTCACAATGGAGTTTTTGATGTAATTAAAAGCTTCACGACATAACATCACGAAACTCAAATGAGGGAGATAGTTTTTTCTTGCCCTTTTTCTTGCGTTTTTAGCACTGTTACTAATTTACTCAAGTCCTCGTACTTTTTACACTGCTTATATCCCTTCCTCTAACTATTTCTTTAATCTAAACTCAAACCGTAGTCCTTAAGTAATACGGAATCCTTACTCGACTCTCCCCCAACCCATCCTTCGTTTTTGTTCCTAGATGATAGTTGCAACTGGTCAAATTTGTCTCATCGGTTGAATGTCATAAACATACGCAAGTATTTTGCTTGGTAGTTTGCTTCCAAACCTGCAAGGAAAAGAAGCATAAAGCATTATAACGACAGTTTCAAGTGACAGTGACTTTAGCACGTCATCTTTAATCTTATGATCTTATATCCCTGACCCTGCACTGTTTTTTAAAATATCTTTTTTGATACCTATATAGTAATTCAGTTCAATGATTTCACAAATGTGCGGCTCAAATGGTAAATGAGAATGGAGGAAATACAACCGAGATACAAGTTTCTTTGTCATTTGTAGATTTCACAATGTGCAAAGTAAAATAGCATTTCATCTATTCTCTTCTGAATTTCCAATGTTTCGTGTTACTTCAAGGCCACAAAATCCATTATACATTATAGTAATACCTACCTAACGTGTATACTTAATTAACTTGCAAAATAGTTAAATTTTAAACCGCCACGTCTTCATTAATATGCTGATAATATATCTTTAACAACACAACTAGCGTTTTTGCAAAACTGTAAATGAAAGTGTCCGTTCAAAGGCGCTTACTTTGCTCCTCATTTTTTCCCCGAGTTAAATCTTCAGTTGAACAGCAACTCCAGCCGAGAGCTTTGACCCTGGAACTTTTCACACTTTGCACTTTTGCACACTTTTACCTGCTCCTGCTTTTCGCAACGAGACGTGTATTGTGCTCTCCTCCTCAAGCTCCCCAAAATAGTGTCATGTTCAGCAAATATGAATATGAATCATAGAATGCAGCAGATCGGATGAGCCCAGATTGTTGTGAATACACAAGGAAAAATCCGCCTAATTAAGTTTAATTGTAGTTGTGATTTGAAAGAGGAGAGTAACTCATCTAAATATGTCGACTTGTGACTGATGATGGAGAGATACGCATAATAACGTTGTCTTCTTCCCTTCTTTTGCTTTGAATGGTGTTTGTTGCTCTCGCTATTTTCCTCTCTTCTTGCATCTGCTCTCCTGTATTTACTTTCCCTTCGCCTTCACAGCTTTACTGCTCATTGCTGTACACAAGACTGCTATTGAGAGAATCGAGCAATCATAGACAGCAGCAGTCAAAGATGTAGTAACAACGAGTCCGCTTCACACGAGAACTTGGGCTTTCAGAGCTCTTGTTTTTTTACACAGAAAGCAAACCATAATGTACTCCCAAGTCAAAGTCCCAACAAACAATACATGAAGATCTGCTGTGTAGAAGGCTGTGCAGTAGAGAAGAGGTGGTGGTGGTGGTCTTGGTCTTCGTCGTGAAGAAGTAAAGGAGTTGGGGAAGATTGCTAAATAATTGTATGATATGAAATTTGTTGATGATGATGACGACGAGGTTACAAGTTCTATTCTCTCTACTATCCTATCTAGTAAATGGGCTGTGTGTGCTCTTTTCTATGTGGCTTCGCTACTAGCAAAGAAAAGAGCTAGCTGGTTTGTTGGTAAGGTGAGCTGTGAGCTCTAGGCAGGTTCACAGATTCACAGCTCGTGTGCACAGTTCACACAATGAAAATGTTCAGCTAGTACCCATTATTTTGGGGAGATCGGGAAAAAGACGAGACGAGTAAATATGATGGTGTTGATGATGATGATGAAACTAGCTCTGCGCTTTAGGGCTCTCTCGCTCGCTGCTGTGTAGAGAGTCAATAATGTATTTGAAGTCTTTTCTTATTTATCTCAGACGACGGTAGCACGAGCAGCAGTAGTAAATTGCGAAGAGTTGTGCCGTGTTGCCCTCTCGATTTTTACTTGCTTTGCTTTGTACTTTGGTGAGGAAACTTGCGACGAGAGAGGATGAAAAGAAGATGCAATAGGAATACGGACGGAGAGCATAAAATAATGTTGAAGGATGATTTGAGATTCAGATGAGAAATGAGTACGAGTGTGAGAGTCAGAAAGAAGAGGACGTGGTGAGGTATTTTCTTATTGCTGAAGTATGAGTTTGATTGAAATTGAACAAGGATTGATGAACGGTTTGCATGCATATTAGGGATTTAAAAAAATATTTTATTGACAGATAGGCTTGATACAAAGATTTTATAGTCCAGTCTAGTCCATTACTCAATAGTCAGATCGTAATAAAGCAAAAAGGCTACTCATAGCATCCCTTCGCTTGTATTCCATATTCCATGCATGTAGTTGCTATGAAGTTGACCGTATTTCGATTTGAAAAATCTTCAAATAAAATACATGGCTCAAAGACAAAGGGAAAGGCATGACATGAGGGTCTAATAACACTTACATTTTGCACCCTTCCCAAATAGGAATCTTCATTAGTAAAAACGTTAAAACTTAGTCAAAACCTAAAAATTTCTATTTAGCACAACGATGAATGAACGAACGAAGTGAGGGGCTTAACATAATGTCTGCTTCCATACATGAGTCTGTGAAATTTGCACAAAATGCAGATGAAATTGCACCTGCTGAAGCTTCTACACAAACAAGTTCAGGAATGGATGAAAATGATGATGAAAATCAAATCATTCACTCGCCGTTGGATCAAAGATCCTATAAATCCATAACTCTTGCTAATGGGGTTCGGGTCATGCTCATATCAACTTTCAATGCAGAGAGCTTCCCAGATGAAATTGATGCCACAAAAACTCCATGTCAGGTGCGAAATATTGCAGAAGGGTCCATGTTGTAATTTTGCATACAACGGAAATTCCTGTTTTTGTACGTTTTTATGCGCCTCTCATTATCGTGGAATTTACAGGTACCTGAAGTAGCTGAATTTAATAAAATGTACCTTGGTTATGACAATCCGGCAGCCCGTGTGAAATGCGCTTGCCCTTGTGACGAGAGGAAAATTTGCTGTTGTAATGCTCCTAAAGACGACTCCAATGAAACCTCCGAGAAAGTGTGCGAAAATACTTTAAAGAGTGTTACAGGCATGAAATCTGCATGCTGTTCAAATGCAGCACCACGACAGCCGAGCTCTCTAAAAATTACTACGGTTGAAAATGCAAAGGCCACGAAAGATTTTCGTAATGAAATCATGGGAATGAATGAGAACATGGAGAACTATCGTAATAAAATTTTTAATGAGTTGAAGCAGAGAGAGCTTGAAATTTTTAAAGCAAGACAAGCGAAATCGCGCATTGAACAAACTTCCGATGCTGATCCTGATGAAATAGTTGACTCCTCATCAGGTCTTAAATTCTCTGTTGATCATTTGTCACAAGAATTTACAAAAGAATCAGTAACAAAACACTTCCGGAATTCCAGCCTTAAACACTATCCACACCCTCCAAAATATGTTGAAGGGCTTCACAAGAATCATTGTTGTCCGATTGAATCATCACGGTCAGGCCCACGAGACAATCGATCGAGATTTTCAGATGAATATTCTCCGGAACTTGAAGGGACTGTCTATCTTGTCATTGGTAGGTATATTGTGAATGGCAGTATCTTCAAGTACAAACAATTAAGCAGTATATGTCTCTTGATCGTTCAGGATCTGGTTATTTTGATGACCCGGATGACCAGATGCCCGGACTCGCGCATTTTTGTGAGCATGCTGTATTTTTGGGCTCCAGCAAATTTCCTGAGGCTAATCAGTTGTTTAAATTGGTACTTCCGTATAACGGATATGTTAACGCATACACAAGTGGGATGATGACTACATTCACAGTGTCCTCTTCGTACAAGCTGTTTCCGTTAGCTGTTGAGATTTTGGGAGATATGGTGGGATTTCCTTTGTTCCCCAATACGCTCGTGGCAGCCGAACTGGAAGCGCTGGACGCTGAGTACAGTCTCCGTCAAGATGATACACCCAGATATTTCCAACTTATTGGTTCTTTAGCCAAGAAGGGTCATATAATGCGAAAGATGGACAGTGGCAACTTAAGCACCCTCACTGTACCAAATTTTTACCGGAAGTTGGTGGAGTGGCGAAAAATTTACTACAGCCCAAGCAGAATGACTTTAGCTGTAGAGGCTCCCTTTCCATTAGACTTTTTGGAGAGGTTGGTGACTGAAAGTTTTGGAAAAATTCCTCAACCACATGCAGCTCCAGTTCCGTTAATGACCAACCGTCATCTATTATCCAATGGACCATTTGACATGAAGAGATTTCATCAAATTTATCATGTCCCATCCGTTTATCACTCTGAATTCATTGCTTTGCATTGGGGTCTGGACTCAAAAGCATGGAAAAATTTAAAAGTGAAGCCGTTAGAGGTATGTGCGTATTTATGAGCATGTTTTAGTGAGCCTTGACTCAGCAATTTCATGGAAGGTACATTTTTATTAATTGTACTACAGTATTTAGGAGCAATAATATCACACAAGGCAAACGGCGGACTTTTTGATTACTTGACATCCCAAGGACTGGCGACAAACGTTGATGCAGGCTGTTGGGAATCGGACGTGACGAGAAACCACTATACTTCCGTCTTTTGCATATCCGTCGATATGACCGAAAAAGGTTTCAAGAGGCAGGATAATATTCTGCAGGCAATATTTGGCTACATCGAAATGTTAATCGCCAACAGACCTCAAAAGTCTTTTTTCCAAGAACTTCAAAAGCAGCAGCTAGAATCTTTTCATTATCGTGCGGCGGAGGCTAGCATGAATACTGCGGAAGGCATTAGTCGGTGGATGCAGTTTATACCACCAAAGTGGTGTTTAATATCACCTACTTTAACGGCAGAATTCGATGAAAATCTGATACAAAAATACACAGAATGTTTAACCATTGATACTGCTAATGTCATTATATTTTCAAAAAATTATCGCGGAGTGGAATACACGAGCAGGAGCATGGAGGAATTCTATAAAACTGCTTACGAAGCATTCAATTTCCCCAACGAATTAAAAGAGAAAATACATAGGACAAAGGAGGAATACGCAAGTAACTTTACACTTCCACCACCAAATCCTCTTTTGCTAAACACAGCTTGCAGTCGGGCTAGAGAAAGTGACTTGTTGAAGAAGGGATCATTAACAAAAATAAAGGGAAAGCTATCAGTGTCTTACGTTAGCAGGAAAGTTAGGTTTGTAAGGGGACTTTTACCACAAGCAAGATATTCAATCTGGATAGGCTCCCCATCATCGTCTTATATAGGAGCTCCAGAAGGGAGCTCAACCAAAATGCTGATTTGGTCTCTGTTCATTAATGAACTATTAGAAAGCAAATTTTATCATGCCAGCTCGGCCGATATTCAAATGGAAACAGAAGTATCGCAAGGAGAGCTACATCTCATAGTTGCAGGACCTAGCACCATGCTTCCATCACTTGTTGAACAAGTTATCGCTTTATTCGATGATTTTGAAAATGTTGTCGATCAAATCGGATTCGAAGTGATTCGTAGCTCTTTTATTGAATGTCTAGATAACACAATTTTAGACAATAGATTTCTGGCGTGGGACCTGTTTTATTACCTGTGGACAAACAATCATGACCTCATATTTGACCACAAGCGCAACGCAGAACGCATGGCATTTAGTAGTTTTATAACTTTTGTGAAAACGTTTAAAACGAAAATGTACATACAAGCTCATCTTTACGGCTATGTGACAAAAACACAGGGGCAATCAATTGTTAATGCTCTTACAAAACTTGAATACTCGCCTATTGAATTGCGCCAATACTTGCTTTATCGCTGTGTGATGTTACCTCTTGGCGAACGATTAATCAAAGTTCACAGTCAAAACCCTAATGTTCATACCAGCGTGGTTATAAACAGTTATCAGTTTGGAATGCTTACGGATGCTGAAGAGGAAGCGGTAAACTTTTTTGCTAAAACAATGTCGGATGCCGCGTTTTACCAATTAAGGTAAATTAGTGGATTTTTTTGCAATGCTATTAAATGCGTTACTTCAAAACTTCAAAGTAGCATTAAAAAATTGAACTGATTGCAGGACCGAACAGCAGCTAGGCTACATTATCATTATTTACTCTGAGATGACTTATGGGGTCAGCAGCATAATCGTGGAGCTTGTGACGCAGCCCAAAAACTTTTCTACAGAATTTTGCAATGAGCAGATTGATAAATTTTTGTTAAGTTTCTTTATGGAAAACTTGTCGAGTCCTGAAAGTTTCATGGAATTCAGCTTGGGGAAGCCAAAATTGGATCTACCTTTCCCCACAATAAAGAATTTGTTTGCAGCTCATCTCCTTCCAAATCCATTTTCATATAGAAAGTTATCCATTCAAATAATAGGAGAAATTCAAGATGCTTCAAGTCCTCCCGTGAAGAGCCCTGAAAAGCCTCCGCAGGCTCAGTCAATTTTTCGAAAATTATCTCAAACTCAACATATGGATGCTGACCATTCAAAACTGCCTGATGTGCAAGTTAACATAACACGAAACAGCATTGAACATGTCAGAGCTGCAAAGAAGTCCCTTCAGCTCAGATCAAGTCAACAGGAAAAGACTGGTTCTTTCTCCAGTGACACGGTCATACCAAAAAAAGTTGTTAACCATGTTGCAAAATTTAAGCAGAACTTGAAGTACTACCCTAATATACTATCACAATGAAACAAAATTATCATTTCGACTACTACTACTTTTTGCAAATAAATATAAATGTTTCGAAGTTTCGATACACCCGTGCCGTGTTTGTTGTAAGGTTTCACAAGTTTATATTATACAAGAGCAACAAAATTTCATGCAACGCAAGCTTGGATAGCTGGATAATTCATTTAGTTACAGATCATGTTATTGTAATGAATGAAAGATAATACCGTCCCAGAGATTAAATAATAAGAATTCTCTTTGTGTTTTCTTTGTGCCCTCCTGAAAGAGGATTCTCGAGAATCAACTCGCAATTATGAAAAAGACTTAATATGGTAGTATTGTTTAGAATATAGCAACACAGTCAACAGACAGGGTATGCACGGAGTAAGTTTCACTCAGGGAGCATCCGCCAAAAAAATGCCTACGACGGATACAAAGTAACTTTCGTTCTCAGACGAGAGAGAGAGAGTCAAGTCAAAATACATACATTTCAAGTCAGGATTGTATAAGTATGACATGTATAAGTGTAGTGTTCCATCCAACAACATTTTTCTCTTCCAGAATTCTCGTAGTCAGTAACAGTAAGCAGTCACTTGCATCTGTAATAATCACACACTATCACGATCACAATCCAGCGCTATATCTACAATGCTATATACGTGCACACAATATACACAAATGCACAGTAGTACCATTCACTTAAAAAACCAAGGACAAGTTGTACAAGAACAGAACAAGAGTAAAAGCTTTGGTGAAGGTGAAAGTTTAAAAATCAAAACATGCACAACACAATTCATTTTATTGCCTCTCACTAAGTTTTGCAAACGTTTTAACAATTTCTGATAATTCCTCGTTTCATCTAGTAAATTCCAACGTTTGAATCACAAAACTAGTCTGATTATAAATTATCCTTAAAAGTACGAACTTACTTTCACTGCTTTCAAGCTAGATAATAGGTTCAGAATTTGCCATACGAGAAGTTAATTTTACATATCATATTACCCCTTCACCCTTCTTCAAGTTAGCATTTTTGCAACAAAGTTTGCAAAGCAACTAATTACATAATGCCATTCTTTGCCAACATGCCTATGAAATAAAACACTTGTAAATTATTTTTTGGGAAACGGTACAGTAAAACACACAAAGTGGCTTACAAATTGTATGTTGTATGTGATTTTGATCAATTATTGACATCAATGTCTAAACTACAAAGTGAATATCTATTTTTTCATGAGAACTTATTCGTTCTATTGACCATTTCATAATATTTTGCTTGTTCTACATTTTATAACTGAACTTTTTGGAATAAACTACAATTTTGCAAAGTGATTTACATTTCGATTTGCTAGTAATCATCATCACGGTGTCTACTCACAATATCTTTCCGTGGCTTATTTAATTCTTCAATTCTTTTTTGCATTTTTCCATATTACACAGTGAGACAAAATGAGACATTCAAAATGAAACAATCAAAATTTAATCCATGAAAATCGTGAATATTTACCGCTTCCGATTTTAAGATAGCATACATTATAAACCACACAAGCCTGAGCTATATTTTAGCTACGCACACATATCAATATAACGTATAGTATCGTTAACGTAATTTGCTCAATAGTAAACACTGCCTGTTTTTAAGTGACTGGAAAAGGAGTAATATTTTTGAAGACAAACTGGAAAACTTTTATCCACAATTTTCGATTTAAAAAACCTATGAATTTTTAAAGACAACCTTATACCTCATATACCTTTGCATGTAAACGGTTTAGAGATTCAATATTGTGGAGATTACACATTGATTTGATTTGCTCTTTATATGGAATCCTGATTCCTTCCAATGGATGTTGTTTCATAAACCAGATACATAATCTTTCAAGAAATTGTTACGAACGAATAGGAACAATTCGTCTGTAAATCATTTAGTCCCGGAGATTCCTAAATTATCAAGGAACAAAACTAACCGAATTCCACTCGAACGCTACGTACGGATTATCTTTAGACAAATCAACTCTTTTACTTGCGGATCAGTGATGCCCGTCAGTATTCATTTCTTTTTGAAACTTGACAACGCTGGTTGATGCTCGCTCACAGATGAGAACGTTATATTTTATAACTGCTGCACATAAGCTTTTACCTAACCTTCCACTACTATTAGCCATACTCCTTGTCTTCATCTGCTACGGAGAAAGTAAGAAAGCAATAAAATCAGGAGATGACTTACATTTGGCCAAGAGAAAGTGCGATGGAGAGGGTGATATGTGTCCCAAAAAGTCACGAAGGCAAGTTCTAATCAATCACTTACAATACCGTCCAAGTCAGCAGAGAGTTTAAAACTTATGCAGGCAAGTGTATTTGCCGCCTGCATGCTTTTGAATACAAAGTTCAAAAAATGCTCATTACACTTGCCTGCATAAGTTTTAAACTCTCTGCTGACTTGGACGGTACATTGAATAAAATGCATGCACTAAAGTATAAATACTTAAATACAATCTGCATTTCTTTTCATAGGTTCATTTTATATGACGTCAACCCAGGAGAAGGATTTAATCTACGTAGAGATATCTACATTCGCGTCGCACCATTGGTGAGGCTTTTGAACAAATTAGACACGCTAAGCGAATGGGTTCTCGTAAGTGAATTAATTGTAGTTTAAGTACATTTATAATTTTTTGCCAAGTCTTCATTTTTTCTTCCTTACAAAAAACGCCAGGTATTACCTCCATGGGGCATGGTGCCGCATTGGAAAAGGACAAGCCCAGATGTATATTTTCCGTGGAAAAAGTTCTTTCAGCTTGAAAAAATTCAAGAATATATTCCAGCCCTTGAAATGAAGGACTACATGGATGGTTCGTTATAAATCGTGTCAGGAGAATGGGACATTGCATTAAACATGATCAATTATTTACTTGTAATTGTAGAATTTGGCTACGACAATCCCCTGGATATGGTATTTCAACTACAGCATTTCCCTTTTGAGGAAGATATGGACTGGTCAGATAAAATAGAAAGTGGTGTAAAGTGTGAAAATGATTTGGAGTACAGACGGTATGTTATGAAAAAATTAATTTCATCTTCAAATTAGCTGTGAACCATGCATGTATCTTAGTTCAAAAAATGATTGCTTTATCCACAAATATAGGAGCCCAGATTCTAAACTATGGCATGGCTCGTTTTGGAACCAACCGCTACAGGCTAAAATGGCCAAATGCTTGGCATTTCGAGGTCAATCATCGGCCCTAGCAAAGTTCATTTTAGAAAACGGCTACAGGTATATTTGTAGAAAACGTTACACTGCGTGGGTGCTTGCATGCTCGATCGTGTTAACTTTCATTAAAGCTGTAAACAACACATAAACGATATAATTGATTTTAACAATACAGATCTCTGATGTTCGATCGGGCTGAAGTTATTTTATGGGATAGTTACGGGGACTCAAATTTTTGGACCGCCAGACAGAGCCTAGCATTCGCCACGCGTCTACAACACCTCGCGCTAGAATTCATCAAATTCAATGGACTGACACCAAGTATAAATATATCATTACAAGATTTTTCTGCAAGTAAAAATAATGAGACAAAGTTATCTCTCAGAAGAGAGTATTTGGCAACACATCTTCGACGAGCAGATTTTATGCTAGGACGATTGGCGTCAGAGCTTCCTACTATACCCTCGACTGCAAGGCAAATCATGTACCAACTACGTTCTCTTGGTCTAGCAGACGTTTTTATTGCTACAGACGCCACCAAAATGGGTAAGCTCAAAACATGTGCAAAACCAGCGCACAAAAAAATCATTGTAAAGCAACTACATCTTATGTAGAAAAATTACCTGATTTAATTTTCACAGAAGTTGCAGAACTTAAAAACTACATTCATGGGGAAATGCCTGGTGCTACGGTTTACTCTTTTCGAAGCGAGAAATTGACAGACGGGGAGTGTGCCATAGTTGATCAGATCATTTGTTCATTCGCGAAAAATTTCATTGGCACTCGTGATTCTACTTTTACACTCAGGATTTTCGAAGAAAGAGAATTACTTGGATTTTCTCCAGATGCAAATTTTAACTACCTATGCCCCGACACGAAGGAAACACTGTGCGAGAAGGCGACACAATGGAGAAAATCTTAATTAGATGAATGCTACCATCACCACGTTCAAACACATGTCGCAAGTTCACAAGTAACACCTACAAACAGCAATAACGGTGCCTACAGATTGCATTATCAACCAAATAAAAAACAAACTCTTCCAAAGCTAGTTTTGCTAAATACCTAAACATATTTAATTATTCTATAGTAAAATAACAATCTTGATTTCGAAAAAAATAGTCAGAAAAGTCATCAAATGACGTATATACATGTAGGTAAATAGTGGTACATTATAGCAACTTATTTCTAAAGACATTCGGGAATCAATATAAAAACTGCCAACAATTATTTCACAGAGCCAAATGTATAAGGATCCACATTCACAAGTATGATGATGATGATCCTTATTGTCTATGTACATAACATAAAGTACATGCATATTATGTACAGCAGTACATACATTTCGTCATTATCATTCATTGTCAAACAATCAACCGAGTAATATTAAGTTCTTCTATGCAAATGTATGAAAAGTGTACATTTAAGGTGAAAACAGAAAATAAATACTATTTTCTACATCTAGAAAGTGACAACGAACTAATTTTTTTACTACTCATCATCATCTTGGGACTTTGACTTCTTTTTCTTCTTCTTTTTCTTCTCTCCAGAGGGCTCCTCCTCCTCCTCGACATTCATTTGAGGTTCCTCAACCGTCTCCTCAGCACTAACAGACTTTTTCTTCTTCTTTTTAGGCTTTTCCTCAGTATCGGATAAGTCAACCTGTGTAGTAATTATCATAATACGTTCAATTTTTGATCTAATAGAAGATCTGCCATGACTGAGATTGACACATATATATCTAATCTATACCTTTCTCTTTGAGCTTTCTGGTCCAGCTGAAGGGATAACGTGGTCCTCGGGTTCTTTCTTAACTTTAACTGGTGTCTCTACTGAAAGTTTAGCGACAGATCCAGCCAAGTAATCCCCTGGGGTTTTCTCGTTTGGCTTTCCATGTTTATCCAAAAGACCTTGTTTAATCATGTCTTTCTTAATTGTAGCCTGTCAAAGAGAAATTAAGTTTGTAAAATAGCATGTCTTAATCAATCTCTAAACTCAACAAACATAAAAATACTATTAGTTGTGTTGTAGATAGATATACCTTTGGACCGAGCCCCCATCGTCGTGGGTATAAATCTCGTTCCATTACTACACGTTTTAATTTTGCTACACAGCCATGGTCGCACATAGATATAGTCGATGTGGTCATCAGTGCAATAGCTGATCAAAAAATTAATAGGATTTTTTAGTCTATTTCTTTTCCTCTCCACAACACTTATCTATCCTTAAAGTAAGAGGAGCTTCAAAGTCGTCAATGCTCTTAAACATACCAATAGCAATAGCTTCCCCTTTAGTGGTTACGATTACTATTTCCTGATTTAACTCAATTCCATCTTCATATCTGAGAACACCCGGAAGCATGACTTTTGCCCCGTAGCAAATTGCGTTTACCTGAATCAAAACAGCAATTATAACAATTTCATTTTCAGTTTTTTTTTCAAACGATAACTGATAACAGTACCGGTCGAAGTGCGTTTACTTTAATGATATAACTGAAACAATTTGATACTTACACTGCTATCCTTCACAATTATACGTTTATGTACAACCAACAGGCTTTCCAACGGCTGAATCACACGACGCAAGTACGTTTCATCTTTATGATTATCATACAGCCATTGTGCATCAAGTACATCGTGCATTGTCACCAAATTGTCTTGATCAGATTCTCCTTGAATTCCTGAAGGAAAAGACAAACATATTTCATGTAACATGTGTTTCGAGGATTATCCACAATACTATAAAAAAATGCTACGCCAATGCTTATCTAATTACGAATTTAGGACACACTTTACCTGATCTGACACGACGAAGTTCGGTCATAACACCTCCAACTCCTAAAACTAATCCTAAATGAACACAATGAGTTCTAACATACGTTCCTGCCTCGCAGCTAACCCAGTATACACCTGCAAAATGAATTAATTATTTGCATAAGTTTGCACGCGCAACATAAAAAGTACATTAACATATATTTACTATTTAAGATGCCGAATCAGTGGTATTCGTCAATTACCCATATTGCGTTCTTCATCGTAATCGTACAATTTTACTTTATAAATGCTTCGAACACGTAGCTGTCTTTTCACAGCAGAAATCAGTGGAGGACGCTGGAACAGAGCTCCTGTAAGCTTTTCTAACCCTTGAATAACTTTAGTTTTACTTTCGACAGCGGAATGCAACTTGAATACAGCCACGTACTCTTTCCCAGCACCTTGCTGAGACTTGGCCAAACGCGTTGTCCGCTCGATACACACAATTAAACATCCTAAAAAGAGGACAAAATCCAACATTTATAACCTGGAATTTGGGTTATTTTGTGGAGACACTTTACTTGCTTGAACGTGAATTACCTGTAGTTTTAGGGTCCAGAGTTCCTGAATGTCCAGTTTTTTCCACTCTCAGAATTCGCTTAATCCATGCAACGACCTCGTGGGAGCTGGGATTAGATGGCTTATCTAAATTGATGCAACCAGATCTAACATACTCCTTTATTTCACGTCTGAGTGGCGAGGAGCCGTATGGCAGCGGAGTGAAATGACTGGACTTGACATTCAATTTATCAAAATTCTGAAACATCATAAAAATACAGTGTGTGAAAAGCTGGATTTCATTGATTTGCTGCACTTTTGAAAGCTTCATGATGTACACTCACCTTCAATAATAATGGCCAATCCGAAGCGTTCATCTTCGAGGGGGCATCTGAAGATGACAAAGCGAAACTCGTGTTGTGCTGAATTTCGGCTAATGAGGCGGATCCGTTATTATGCTGGCCATCGGTCTCATCTCCTTCTCTGTCCCTCTTCTTCTTTTTCTTCTTCTTGCCTTCGTTTTGAAGTCCTAATACGTGGGCGTCTAAAAGTATATAATTTTAATTACAAATATTAAAGCATTACTCGAAAATATTATTCACAATCACATGACTGGAATGAAATGCACTGGACAACGGCTACTTTGATGTAATGTAACATAACATACCATCGATTTCCATCTTATTTTCTTTTTCCGGTGTTAGAGGTCTAGGAGGTGTGCAATAGCTATTTCTTCACGGATGACCACTAGAAAAGACTACGATGTACGATACACGGACAATTTTATGTTTGAGCGGTCAGTATCTCTCGTCTTCCACGCACTTTCAAATCAGGTGTATGTGTTGACAATTAAAATCTTGAGAACTATCAGCAGTCGAAAACAGATACACAAAACTCCAAAGACTTCAGTTTTCAGTCAAGCTCAGTCTCAGTCGCATCACACGAAATAATGTAAATGCCAGAGGTGGCAGTTGTAAATTAACTTTACAGTTTCAAAGACTCAAGAAAACGGAATCGCAGATTTCGTTACCCAAATAATCGAGTACTTAATTAATTAATCACAAAAGTTGATAGTGGTATGCACTTGTGACTTGGCGTCTTAGTTAAAACTTCAGACAAACTCTTGCCCAGACAAAAAGTCAACAAGTTTACACATGCATACCTACCAACACCAACAACTAATGCACCTAGTTTCAAAGTGAAAGAAAAAAGCACACGCTTTTGCAGTGCACCCATGTGCTTCTCTCATTTCTTCTCGGGGCAAGATGAGCCGTTCAGCAATGCATGCAATTTGTCCATGCCGTGCACTTTGCTTTACGGCTTACACTATCATCGGACCCGGACGGAGACGGAACAAAGCAAGAAAAGGTATCAACGGAATTCTTTTGACTCCAGCAGCCCCAGTTCGATAGATCAGCAAGCATGGACGGTGGCAATTTCGGCGGAAATCAGAAGCAACGATGCAAGATTGAACCAACAGGAGAAGATGCATAGAAATTAATTTACACAGCTCTTTGCTTTTGGAATTCCTACCGAGTCAAAGTGTTGAGTTGAAGCCTTGGTCATCTTCGGAATGGTCACCTAGACCAGAAGATGGACTTTTATTTCGACATTAACAATTTTACGTCCATTTAAACTAGTCATGTAGTATCACTAATTTTCAATAATATCCTTCCAAAAATGTGCTGAAACTACAATTTTGCAGTATAGATAGATTGGATTGTTATTTCTGAATTAAAATGTCTTCTAACAAACAATCTAATAATAAGGGGGAGAAGTCAAAGGTCTCAAGAACTGAATCGTCATCCTCGAAGGGAAATGGCGGAGCACCTCCGGGGAAAAAGAAGAAGGGAGGAGAAAGTTTGGAGGAGTTTTATGAGCGCATTGCCGATCAACGAAAAGCAGTAAGTTCTACGCTACGCAATAAATTGGAATTAAGTATTTGGGGAAGTGGGGGAATAGTTCACGAGTCCTATGATGCGTAATATTTTGTAGGGTATGTGTGTGTCCCAGAATTAAAAAGCTTTTTGTTTTTATGTCTTGTAGGCTGGTAAGCTAGAGGACTTCAAGTTTGATAAGTCTCGCTGCAAAATGATTACTCCAGAATCGAACATGCCCGAATCTCATGGTGGAATTTTATACTGGATGTCAAGAGATCAGCGCGTTGAAGGTAGGTTTCGTTCTTTAAAAAATCTTGATTCATTTCAGAAAGTAGTGACAAACGTGTCACTATATCCTTCTAAAAGCGCTGGCTATTTAGTCCCATTATTTAGCTAGTTGTCGTAATGAAGGTATATTAAATTCAGCTCTGGGTGTGGTAGCTTTTTACCCCAAAATGGTTTGTTACCTCAATCTGAGCTAGAAACAAAAACATAATGCTTGCCCGTTCCCCTAAATCTATTTATTATCATTAGGAATTTGATCTATTTATTAAGATTGTTGAATAATTTTCAACCTTTTGCAATGTGCAGATAATTGGGCTCTGATATACGCGCAAAGATTGGCTCTGAAGGAAAAGGTTCCTCTATTTGTGTGCTTCTGCTTGGTTCCAAAGTTTTTGCAAGCAACTTTGCGTCAGTACGGATTTATGTTGAAAGGTAAATTGCGTTTGAATTAAATGTTTTCATCTCAAATTCAGATTTTTAATGTTAATCTATAAGCATTGTCCTAATGTATCATTTGTTATTGTTTAGGGTTGAAATTAGTTCGGGATGACCTTACAAAACTAAACATCCCCTTTTCGCTCTTGTTTGGAGAAGCAGCATCTGTTATACCTCCCTTCATCAAAAAGCATGACATTGGCGGTGTCGTGACTGACTTTTCACCATTGCGAACACCTAGAAAGTGGGTAGATGATGTCGTAAAGAAAATTCCAGATGTTCCTCTTTGCCAGGTAATTTTAACATCAAGTGTATGGTGTACACTAAATAAATTCGATTGAGATGTTTTGCATAATAATAACTTTATTTAAATTTGTAAAAGGTTGATGCGCACAACGTTATTCCACTCTGGGTTACCTCTGATAAATTGGAATATGCTGCTCGAACTATCCGACCAAAGGTGCACAAGAATCTTCAGAAGTACCTAACACAGTTTCCTGCTATCATGAAGCATCCACATAAATCGGATGCTACATTCACTGACCCTTTCGAGAACTGGAAAAAGTTGATGGACTTTTTGGAAATTGATAAATCTGTGGAAGAAGTTGACTGGGCAAAGCCAGGACAGAAGGCGGGTCTGGAAGTCCTGAAGACATTTCTTGATGACAGAATTAAAGACTTTGGTGATAGTCGCAACGACCCCAACCAAAATGTACTCAGCAACCTTTCCCCGTGGTTCCATTTTGGCCAGGTCTCAGTAGCTCGATGTATACTAGAAGTGAAAAAATCACCGCATAGCAAAGGAAAAGAAGCGTTTATTGAGGAGGCGGTCGTACGCCGGGAATTGGCTGACAACTTTTGTTTCTACAATGAAAACTATGATAATTTGAAAGGAGCTTATGAGTGGGCTCAAAAAACACTTAATGATCATCGCAATGATAAAAGAAAACCATTGTATAAGTTACAACAATTTGAAACTGCGAAAACTCACGATGACCTCTGGAACGCTGCGCAGAACCAAATGAGGATTGAAGGGAAGATGCATGGTTTCTTACGAATGTATTGGGCGAAGAAGATTTTAGAATGGTCAGAGTCTCCAGAAGAAGCTTTGGAAATAGCTATATATCTAAATGACAAGTACAACTTGGACGGACGGGATCCTAATGGTTTTGTGGGTGAGTTGATTTTATGTAATACACAACAAATTTCGCAAGCCATCGATTTTATCTCTGCAAAGATAAGTTATATTTCATTGATTACTGTTTCAGGCTGTATGTGGTCAATTTGCGGGATCCATGATCAAGGTTGGAAAGAACGAACTATATTTGGAAAAATACGCTTCATGAATTACGATGGCTGTCGACGGAAGTTTAACGTACCAGCCTTTGAGTCCAAGTACAAAAAATTAGCTAAAGAGAAAGGGTTGTAATACCAATAGTTTGGTTAGTTTATGTAACATTGTTTTCCCTAACACATCATTCATTCTACTCTGTGAAATGGTGCATACCCTTTGGCGGTTCGAGTAGGAGAAAGTATGAATTATTAAATCAAATCGCATTTTATGCCCGGTGTTCAACATTTTAATGTCAGTATTAATATCTGAATATGATTTATGTTTAACATTATTGTATCGTATACGCTTTATGGCTTTACTATTTTTACGTCCACTTATTATCATAATGTACTCGTTTTGATAACTTGATCGATTCTCAAATGTTCGTATCACTTAATTAATTGTAAAAAGTTGCATTGCCTAAGATATTTTATATATTTGTTACTATTAAACCAGAACATCGCAAGTGTTTTGTTGTGCAGTGCATAAATAAAATATTATTTTCTTGTATTTTCTTTCTTATATTGAATACACTTTTGACCGGTGTGAATCATTTAATTGAATCATCTTTCGCCACGCAAATGATTGGAACAACCCATGACATGAGATGAAGATGAGCCGTGTAGGCTTAACTTTGATGTAGTTGTGATAAGTATGTGGTGCAATTAATAGCACAAATATTGCATCGGGTCAGACTCATTTTATTGTATTTTTCCCCATATTATCTTTTTAGCATTTTCTTTATCATTTTATCTACATTTGCACTTTTTGGATGCAACGATAACTGTGTTTAGGAATCAAAGTGTGATTCAAGATTTGTATTTAGCAAACCCACCCTATTGTTATTATTGCCACTTTTTACCTCACCAATACATGTAGCTTCTTTGTCAGTAACCGAACAAAGATCAGTTCGCGTTTGTCGTGGTGTGACAGTTTCTGGGGTCAAAGAACCGGATGCGGGTGAGGCTCCCTTCGCGCTGATGGGAATTGGAGATCCTTTGGTACTTTCAGATTCCTCGTCTATTGTTGAAAGCGTTGTTGACCGCACTGCTGACGTTGGGTTGGCATACTTGGGGTTTATTTGTGACTGATGCGTGGATGCACTTCCTCCATTTGCTTGCTGCTGAGACGTTAACACTTCATCACCATTGTTAGTAGTAACGGCACCATTGATTTCGTCATTATTAGCATGTTCCTCTTTTGGCTTGCTTTCCACCTGAGCAGGCACCGTGTCAGGTTCGGGTGCTTTTGACAAGGGCGCTTCATTTTGCTCTGTAACTTCTTCTGGAGCTCGTTGGCGTTGTTGTTTGGAACCTGAACTCGACGGAGAGGATTGTCCATTTGCGACTGGCTCGCCACCAGTTATCAGTAATCGTGAATTGTTGTTGACAAATGACGAGCCACAATTTTGAGATAAGCTCGCAGTACAAGGCCTTTCGCTAACTAGGGTGTACACAGTATTTCTTTGAGCTTCCTCATCGTTTATCCCTGCTTCACACCCCAGTCCAGTCCGTTTATTTTGTTGACCCATTCCTGGAAGCAGCATTGAGCTAATGTCGATCGGAGTAGTGCTTAGTGTGGACATGTTTTTATCGAGAGTTTGATACCATAACATGTCCACTATGTAACCAGCATTAAGCAATGATTATTTTTAACAAGTACGCCTACACCGACCGTAATATGCCATCTAGAATAATAATCATACCATTTTTCCGTAATACTTCAGGATCTTTTTCTTCGAATATCGGTGTCAGCAAATTACTGGGAGCATCTCCTATTATGAAACTCTTGCTTTTGCTAATATTTCCGATTACATTTCTTGATGATGATCGACCAAACTTCACTTGTGAATTAATGGAAGTATATGGTCCACGCATAGAGTTCCTGAGGCTTTCATGATTTTGATTTCTCATACGCTTTTCATAGGTTCTTTTATTCCTTTGAAGATTGTCAGAAAACACTTCATGCTCAAGTTCTCAGTATCAACTTACACTTTAAAACGCTTATGTGACAATGACGTTGAATTTGAGATTTCTCCCTTTACCTAGAATACAAACTGTTTCCAGATACTGCCAAATTGTTATTATTCTCATCATTGTGTCCTCCACTGCTACCCGGTTTCCCTGAAGTGCTAACTGTATTGTCGCCATCAGTATTATCGGAGGAAAATGAGTTTGCCCCAGCTACGAAGAATCTTGTCAAACCAATGTATATGAAAATTGCTACGCAAAACGATATCCCACCAGACACCCACAGTTCTATTGAAAGGGCTTTTAAAATCTCCCGTCTCATATTCGCCAATTTTAATCCGCATCCCTAAAACATGGATTACAGATTATAAAAGTTGAATTACAGTTAAGGCTTTCACAGCTTCAACAGTATAAGTGGAATGATGGAAGTACTTGAGAATGAATCGTTTTCTCTATATCTTCATTTGATTCCTTAGAGAAAGTTGTATTGCCACAATTCTTGTTGCCAGAAAGCGTATCATGTCGACAACAAGTGGAAGGAATTTTGTTATCCAGATTTAAAGCTTTATCTGCTGTGAGCCAGTCAGTATATGAGTATACGCCACAACATCTATGCTGAAATGTTGCACAAGGAGTTAATTTGATTTTCATTTTGCAATATTACTTCTTACTATTTTTCACATGAGCTTAAAATTTTCAGTAATTAACGAAGGCTTACCTGCCATTGCATATCATACACCCAATTTAGTACCCTGCTATCATTTAAGCCTCCTCGAAAAGTCTTGTAATAACTCTCCACAAGTTCGTGTGGGGAAACTTGATACGACACGGTTCCGAACACATATGAGCAAGTGAAGACTGCCAAAAGAATGGAACCACTTCCGAACAGAAACAAAGGACGTTTCTTGCAGGCGGCTAGGGCAGCGAAGAACCCAACGATGGGAAACAAAATTTGAATTGAGACTAAAGCGAAAAATAGTGGCCTAACATTGAATGGCCATTCTCCTATGTTGTCTAACTTTTGAATGCGCAGGTAGTTATAAGCTGATCCAACTACTCCGTAGACCTGTTGTATTTATTGAAAGTAAAATTACACATTTACAAATTTTCATAACTTCTGGATATTGATGTCTTGTATAAACTCTGTGTTTAATGCGGAAAGATATGACTGTTTATTGAAAAAACTCACAGTCAATATTGAAATGATGAAGAATGTAGAAGACAAAAAACATTTAGGCCCCAAAATCGAAGCCATGATGGGTGCATCATTGATTTTTAAGCATGCTCGTTCGTTTAATTTTGCAGCGTGAACACTAGTTTCATTTAATTGATTTCCGCTGAATAGAAATGTTTTGCAAGAGGAGAAAAACTTTAATACTCCGTGTATTAGCAGAATCATGGTGATTAGCGAATTATATTACCAGCCTTCAGTTTGCATTCAACCTAATCCAAAAGAACGCCAGCGAGAAAAGCAAAAGTTACATGAGACTGCAAAAACGTCACCCTTAAGAGAAAATATGCATGGCATAAACATTGATTTTATTGGTTGAAACTTAAGTACCTATGTAGTGAAAGCGGTATCACTTCCTTTTCTCGAACCCAATCTCTTACATTCGACGCTAGCATGTTGCATCGTGGCATGTTATTAAGATTACGTATATCAAAACTGAGCTGCATGAATGAGAGTTCAAAATTATGCGTCGGGTGAGATGTCGAAGGTTCGAAAGGGATCTAACTTCATAAAAAATCGGGGATGGGGCAAAGCTAGAATAATGCACTCATGAGTATGATTAGTTGATTAGCATTAAAATATTTTTTAATTAGATAATTGGAAAAGATTGTTTGCAATTTGCATTAAAAATAGATGCCAGCACGCACAGATTTATTTTTTAAGACTAATCATAAGTTTGACTGACTAGCTTGAAGGAGAAAGAGGCGGATGATCGAGATGATTAGTAGTAGTGACGTAGTGAGTGATGATGTGGTGAAAGCAGTGGAAGTGGATATGATGATAGTGAACAGAACGAACAGGATGCGCTAGCAATGAGTGCATGTATTCCGAGATGAACAAGTGGAATTGGAAATACTATACAATGTTACTTGTGTAGTTGAGTGAGTGAGTTTAGTTGGTATTTACAGTTTACATTGTGGCTAAAAAATTCCAGCAACCATAACCACAATTCCAGCAACCATAACCACAATTCCAGCAACCAACTCTAGCAACCAACTTTTTCATCATTCCAGCAACCAACAACCATAATTCCAGCAACCAATTCCATCAACCAACTTTTTCGTCATTCCAGCAACCAACATCCAATAATTCCAACAACCAACATCCAGTAATTCCAGCAACCAACATCCAGTAATTCCAGCAACCAACACCCAATAATTCCAGCAACCAACATCCATAATTCCAGCAACCACTTTCAGCAACCAAGTCATAGATTTTCTTCAGCTCAGCGCAATCAATGAATGAAAGATATTATGAAAGGCATTAACGTTAAATAGCACATTGCAAATACGTGTTAACGTTGGTGAAAGTTCCCTCCAAAAATAACATTCCATAGAGACAGAAAATTTTCCAACGCAAAATAATAATCTAATTATTCTCTTTCAAACTTGAGATGGATTGTTTATAAACAACCGATTGCCGCGTTTTCAGACATTTGTTTGGCAAGTTATGTTTGGTCATTAAAGCTTAGATTAGAATATTACAGATTAGGTAATTATAGGTTAGGTTAAGTAATTACCGGTTAGGTTAGGTAATTACCGGTTAGGTTAGGTAATTACCGGTTAGATTAAAATATTACATGTTAAATAATTACAGGTTAGGTAATTATAGGTTTGATTAGGTAATTGTGGGTTAGGTTAGGTAATTTTAGGTTAGGTTAGGTAATTTCAGGTAAGGTTAGGAAATTTTAGGTTAGGTTAGGTAAGGTTAGGTTAGGTAATTTTAGGTTAGGTAAGGTTAGGTTAGGTAATTTTAGGTTAGGTTAGGTAATTTTAGGTCAGGTTAGGTAATTTTAGGTTAGGTTAGGTAATTTTAAGTTAGGTTAGGTAAGTTTAGGTTAGGTAATTTTAAGTTAGGTTATTGCAAGTGAGTTAGGTTAGGGTATTGCAGGTTAAGTTAGGTTATTAGAGGTCCAGGGGATCGACCATAAGGACGGATATTGATACTGTTTTGCAAATCACCTTTTCAGTAAACTCAACCCATAATTTTAAGCAATTGCGTAGATTTTGTGGATATTTATCAAATTTAGTATGTTTCCTGAAATTGCGTATTGCAAATAGTATTCAGTATTCATACTGACGTACGTGACGTATGTGTTAATATGTATTAAAATGTGTATATAATGCCCTGATATGCTGACCCTCATGCATATTTACACAATCTTGTTGGATATCGCTGCTGTCTATCGAAAAGGCATTAAGTCAAAAAATGAACAGAATGAAATGGGCTTAAGTAAAAAAAAGTGAAAAGGGCTTAAGTCATATTTTCCTAAAAATGAGTTATATATGACATGAAATCTCCATCAAATTCTGAGCAAATTGATGCCACACACATTTCCAATAAGTCAATACAATCTCGCTGGTTGCAGCCACAACTTTATGGTAGCTTTTATCTATCTTCAA
The DNA here is from genome assembly GCA_034700605.1 of Willowsia nigromaculata. Classification (NCBI taxonomy): domain Eukaryota; kingdom Metazoa; phylum Arthropoda; class Collembola; order Entomobryomorpha; family Entomobryidae; genus Willowsia; species Willowsia nigromaculata. Next base: position 1,831 of record JAQIXX010001865.1, on the reverse strand, counting down.
TTAAATTTCATATTAAAACTACCAATATCTTAATTTAATTCCAGTTTTGAAGGAAAGCGCCAACAGATTATCTGTCTACATGATATTTTTTGATTTGTCAACAAATGTTAGAAATTAAAAATTTTGTCTCAGATTATGCGACTAACTAACGTTTTCACAGGTTTGGGTTTTACTGCTCTGCTGTAAAATTAGCATTTTGGACTTGTGCCCAATTAATTCTGGCCACTTTTTGACTTGACGCCATTTCGATAGACAGCAGCGATATTGTATCCCTTATCTGATAGTTACATATGACATCAAATCAAAATCACTATATTCTTTGATGTTTACTTTCTGTTCTGTGGCGTTGAGAAAGGGCAAGAAATTGTCAGGGGTGGTTGCGTTTCACATTTCTCAATTCCGAAGCTCACCTAAAAGTAACTGGTTATTCTAAGTACTGTCACAACTGAAGAGGAGTTGAATTTTATAATTGGTTGCTGGAATTATGGACGTTGGTTGCTGAAAATTTGGATGTTGGTTGATGAAATTACTGGATGTAGGTTGCTGGAATTATTGGATGTTGGTTGCTGGAATGACGAAAAAGTTGGTTGATAGAATTGGTTGCTGGAATTATGGTTGTTGGTTGCTGGAATTACAAAAAAGTTGGTTGCTAGAGTTGGTTGCTGGAATTGTGGTTATGGTTGCTGGAATTTTTTAGCCGTCTGCTGGTTAGTTAGATGGAGCAGACTTGCCGCAGACAAGTCTAGATTTAGACACGGTGTGTTTTGACAGCTGCTTACATGCACTTTACATGCGTTTCCCAGTCTGACTGTAAACAGGTGTAGGTAAGTGGCGAAGCGATAACTAAGCTTTCAAAGGCTTGTGTTAAAAATACTTCGGTTTGGCACAGAATAAAGTTAAACCTCAAAACTTGATTTTGTGGCCCCTCCTGGTGGTTGTGACAAAACCTGATTTCAAAATCAGAATCCGCACGTCAAATTACCTCATTAAACTAAGTTTCAGTTCTAAATTTAAGCTTTAAAGTTAATTTATTTAGTGCACTTGCGGTTTTCGAAATAGATAATTTCTAAATTTAATTCTCCGACTCAAATTGGCTCTTGAAATTAATCAGTCCTTTAGTCTCAAATTAGTGTTTGGAATAAGTTTTACAAGCCCCCTGGTGGTGGCAAACAAAAGCTGATTTCAAAATCAAGTTTCAAATTACAAATGGCAATCCAGCTTGAAGCTTGCATGTCAACATTACTTTAAATGTTACGTGCGGTGCAAGTTTCATAACCTTTGTAAAAAAAATTTTTTTCATTGATCTCTAACCCGAAACGTGTGTAACTTTTGAAAAAAAAGTTATAAAATATTAGCTTGTTGACTTGCAAGTTTTAAAGTTTTTGAGAAACAAACCTCAGATTTAAAATCTTCAGGAATTTTTACTTCAGAATGGTTAAGCCTTAGTGATTAAAATCTTGCGAAAAATTTGATTTTAAATCGAAGGAATATTAGCTGCTGTGGAGAATAATAAGTGGACACACTTTGGCTTTATCTGTGTCAAACTTAAGTGGAAATATGGTCCACAGATGCGTTCCGAAATTTTCAATTGAATGAAGGACGGACAGACAGACAAACAAGCCTCGTCTCAATACTTGGCTCAGCTGTACGTAACAAAAACAAACCTGCTCCTGCTACTACACAGACTAGCAAAACAGATTGGTTCATTTTAGATGAGTTGTTTTGAGTTCATTTCCATTTTGGATGCTGCCGAGTGCCGGTGCCGGTGAAGAGCTGTGAAGATTCCTGTTTAGTGAATTGCCGTTGAGGTGACCGTTTAATTTGGAGTGAA
>JAQIXX010001864.1:0-29177 GCA_034700605.1 Willowsia nigromaculata | reverse complement strand
AAAAAAACTGTCAGCTGACGATTTGTTGTCCATTCCATTAGTTCATTTGGCGCTAGTAGTCGCAACGTGGTAATGCCTATACTTTCTACATTTGAAAAATAAAAGGTGTATGTAAATCATGTCTCATTTTTTGTTTGGTTGTTTGGTTGCAAAGCAAAAGCGATGGCTTGGCTGAATAAGAATTTGAACAGATGAGAAGAACATGTGGGCGAATGGCGTATTTGACGCTTATGGATATGAAAGTAATTGGTAGGACAGCGACAGGTAAAAATGTGTACTTTTTATGCTACTTTGCCAGTATCGTTCTCACCTATTCATTGTCCAAGACCTAGACTGGAACTTTATTCCATGTAATTCATTAACACGCTATCACGCAACACGCGTGTTAGACACGATGAGCTTATAACTAAACCTCGTTACAAAGCTAAAAACCAAATGTTTTCCTTGTAAATATTTTGAACGATTAGATTTTAACCTACAACAAACGGATTTTATATGTACTTTATATGTACTACATTTTTACATGCATGCAATGCAGAAAATCTTTCATTTAAAGTTCTGCAATAAATCATGCAATATGCAGTTAATTCCATAACCATAATAATGGTTTTATTTAAGAAACAACAATTGATATTTTTCATTCACTGGTGCACATACATAATCCAGCAATTATTTTATTATTTTCATATTATAAAAAAATTACATTCGAAAATGTGCATAAAATAAATGCATGCATTTAGAATAAATGTAGTGATAACGGATTTCTCACAAATTAAGGAGGCGTAAAAATTTCGTGTGCATAATTTCTTTTTAGCAACAAACGCTGACATGATTTCTCATAAGATTACAAGAATACGAAATAGCATGTAAGAGAGATTACTTCTAGAGAATTTAGCTCAATTGTAGCCTTCTTTACGGGTAATTTGATTCCAAATTAACAACAGCTACTTAAAAATGATTAAGCTTGCATTTGCTTGAATTCTTGAGCGACCTCGTCAAGATTCTTAAATGTTTTATACACAGCTTCCTTATACGAATAAACGTAATAAGGAATTCCGTGTTTCTCGGCAAGCGCTCTTACACGCTGATGAATTTTTGGGTGGCGAAATTGAGGCATTGTTGGGAATAAGTGATGCTCAATTTGATAGTTTAAATACCCCATCCACCAGTTACACCACGACCTTTGTTCTACATCGGCTGTGTGTAGTAGACCGTATTCTACCCAATGGGTTGGCTCCTTCGTCACTGGCAAATGGGTGTGAGATAATGCGAAATTTCCAAATAGATAAATGGACATCAGCCACGTTGAAATAAGCCATGGCCAGAAACCAGTGTAGTAGGCTAGTAAATAGTGTCCACCAATTGATATAGCCTGGAGATAATAGCCATGCTTCAAGATGTATTTTGGATGTAGGTACAATTGCCAGGAAAGTGTACCGATGAGTGTGTCGATGAGAAGAAACAGGTATTTCTGAAAATTATGAGGAAAAAATTAATTTTTTATTGATGAGCTTCTCAAGCTATTGTCAACCGATTATTTATTTTTCAAGCGATTAATGGTGGGAACTGGAAAATTGAGATCGCAAACTGTTTTGGTAAACAAGCTATAATTTTAAAATTATAAAAATGTTTTCCATAATTCTGCACGTGTAGGTTTTAATTTAAGGTCGAATACATACCTGATTTTGTACGAGGAACGTTTTTCCTTGTTTTGGGTTCTTCACAACTTCAACATTATACACAATTAATGGAAGTGTATCAAGATCTACGTCGTGTTTTAAGCGTTGTGGCATTGCGTGATGCCTGTTGTGACCTCTTCTCCACCAAGTTGACGATAATCCTAAGCCAATTCCTGTAAAAAACAACATGAATGAGTGTTATAATTATGATGCCAAAATTTATAGCACACGTGAAAGACTGCCAATTGTTTTGATAAAATTACCAAAAATTATATCATGGAGAACTCTATCAAGCTTAGAAATTCCAGTCAAGGAGTGATGACCGCTTTCATGCTGAACCCATCCAGATCTTCCTTGAGCTAAGCCTAGAAGAGCGCATCCAAGAAATTTGATGATGTAGCTTTGTGAGAAAAGAAGGAGGTAACCTATGTATCCTATTGCTACGAGTTCTGCTATTCTGTAAACGTTGTGAATATAAGATGGCTTGAACAAGCCCTCCTTTTCCAACTCCAAGTACAGCTTTGTGAAGTCCTCTGTAAGTTGTTTGTGTCTTTTTGCCTTTTCTGGGTCTGGGAACGCTGTAGTTAGAAAAGATGGTCACTTATAGAAAGTGTATTCATATGAATGCAATGAAAAATAGTCAATAAAGTACCTTCTTGATCCTCAGCAGGTCTGCGTTTAAAGGACTTCAAAATAGCTTTCACTTTAGCTTGGGAGCGCTGGTGGAACTGCTGAATAGCCAAGGTAGCATCTTCCCCAGATTTTGTATAGTACTCAATAATGCTTCCACCAGGATGTCGTCTGGCAAATTCCGTCACGTCATAATACCAACCGTCGCAAAGTATTTCCTTCCGGGCTGGTTGACTAATACTGTTATTGTTATCCACGCGTTTATTCACCTGGTTCTTTTGGCTAGTGGGTGCCATTTTTAATCTGAAAACACAAAAATTGAGTCTAATTGTTACAAATGAAGTTCAACATGATGTATAGCTCCATACTTTACTCATGTATGATGCGAGTGATGCAAACATTGAACTAGTTCTTTTGAATGAATTGCAATCGGGTTTTTTATTTGAATGAAATAAGTAGTTTTAAACTTGCTTAATTGCAAAATGAGATCTTGGGTAAATGAGAAGAGATACAGATAAAAGCGGCGGGTATTTGATGAAGATATATTGTGACAGGTTAAAGGACCTATCCACTGACTTTTGATACTACGGTAAAAGTGCAATTTTAGAGCACGATTCTCATATTTGGACATAACCAGAATATATTAGTATAAATGAGAAAACGTTGCTCTAATTTCATACACTTTGCCAGCAGTCAGACTATCAGACATAAGATCAAAGTTCACTCACGGAATGATAACTACTATATGAACTCTGCCAAGTACCAATATAAACTTGATTTGCATATGAAACTTCCTCTTTTTTACTACTCCATAATTAAACATTCTCATTTCCGACTGGAATTTTTTTCCACTTGCATGTAAAGTTAATAAAATTGTCATAAATCCTTGCTTACATCTTCATTTTTAAAGTAGAATCAGTGAATAAGCGGGAATGCTGACTACTACAATTTTTTTTCTCTTCGGTATACACGAGCCATGCTCACGTAGCTGAAAAATTCTCGACATGCAGTTAAATTTGCAAAATTGAACATTGTTCACGTGCTTAATACACCAGAGTAAAAAGATTGCATCACTCAGTTATGGCTAATTTTAACATGATCTTTATTGTATAACAGCAGTAGTTCATTTCATAGTTACTTGACTATGAGGACTACCGCAAAACGATGAATGAAAGTTTTTGTAACAAGTTATCATTGAAAAATGTTAAGAAAATTTGAGGGCAAAAGATGGCTGATACTAAACAACGAATTATTCAAGTTTATTATCGCAAAAATGCCATCTTATACTACACATAGTTGTAAGTTTGTACTTTTTATATGCTTATTAAAATAAATATTTTGATTCATATAAAAAATCAACGATGCTGTCATCAAAGACGTACGTGTTACTAAAAGTTTTGAACTTGATTTGCCGATCAAAGACATCGCACCATAGACTTTGAACGACTAATGACTGATTAAATAGTGAAATGAAAGCATGAACTGTACCAAAGGTTGTAAGTTTTTATCTGATAAAATATTTACCTTTAATCAGAAATCATTAATTTAGCATATGTGGGCCATTCTCCATCTGCGTGAGCATGAATGGCTTTTTTAAGATTCCAAACAAATACATAAACCTAAAATCATTAAGTATTTTAAAGTTTCTCATAGCTGAATTTTTTGTATAAACTTTTTCGAAACTCTAAAACGGCAAGTCGAATTACTTCATCAATAATTATTGTTGGCTGATTTTCTACATTCTCCATTTAGATTATATTTAAGGAAAAACCATTTATGAGCATGGAAAGTTAATTGGTGAAAGATGGAAAATTTTCAATTTTTTGCTTGCAACAAGCAAGATTCTTCTTCCCAGGTTAATTTTTGTATTTGTGCATGTTGAAAACTTATAGCTTGTAGACAGTATCATCATTTTGTTGTAAATATTGTGATAACTATGAACAGTGCACCAATTTAATAAGCGTGAGTGTTCTATCAGGTCCAGGTATACTATGTACCAAAAAAGTTGCATAAAGTCCAGTTTTTGTACTGGGTCAGTGTTTGCCATCGCGTCATAACTGTCATCTTTTATTTGCACCTGCAAAACCGCATTTCATTAGGTGTGCGGTTTAATTATCTATGGATGCTTATTATTTCCCAGCACCACCAACAATAATATGGAAATGGAATTTGAAAAGAGAAACTACGATCATGCCTCACGTATGCATGGCTGAATTAGATCTGATGAACTTGGTATCCTGCATCATAACCCCAAACCTACATTTTATCTTCGCTCCTTTTATGAGATTCACTTTTTACCCTACAAAAATTCATTATACATCTAGCTTCGGTAATCGGTATATGTTGTGTATCCTTTATGTAGCTAACCTAGCGCAACTCTACAAGCCAGGTCTAGCAATTCGATGATTTGGTGACGCTGAATGCTGTGGTAATCACGCCATGACTATATGATTCAGTAGTGCTAGTTTTGCTACACGTTTTGCCAATTCAGTACAATTTGCAAAAACAGGCAGCAAATGAGGAGATGCATATTTCGCTCATTTCTTGATTTGCAAGAGGAAAGAGGCTCATGAGGATGGACGCGATTCCCTCATCTCATGATCATGGTCATTAACATTCAACGAATGAGAAGAAGCTAAACTAAACCGGCAGCTTACCAGCGCGACAGTACTAGTGAAGACCAGAGAGTGCTGAGCTGGCATAGCTTTTGTAGCTGTGCAGAATTTATCGTGGGTACATGTGCTTACATGAACATCATTTATCAGAGATTTTTGACACATACTACAGAGAATTCTTTGCCTACTCAGCTTGTCTGACTGGAGATTTCTGCATTTCGAGACAGAAATATGAATGCAAATTTATGGCATGTCTGAAAGAATCAGCTCCCATTACTTCACTTCTATCACCAATTTACATGACTTTGCAAAAAATGTGACATGTAATGACATATATAAAACGACTGGGCAAAGATTGTAACACCCAAAAATGTTCCCGAAACTGCAATTGTATTCCACATCATCGTATTACGTCAATGAGACACCTTTACTGGCACTAAAATAATATGACATATTATGCAATTAAGATGCTGTACTTTTAAATTTTTGTATCTTTACCTTAAAAATAGGAATTCCAAATCCAATCAAATGCTGTATGTGTATTTGCACAAACTTGACAATAGAATACGTATGTCCATGAAGTACCTTGTCTGCACTTTTATTACTAGTGAGTTTCTCAACACAAATTTCGAAAGAACTTTGACTGTTCAGAGCATGTTTAGAAGACTGTGCCCAGTGAGTGACTACTGTCCAACAGGAGTCTTCAAAGACTGAAGTGAGGAAGTAGTTGGGTCAGTTATAAAATGGCAAATTTTCTGGTATTCGAAAATTAGATGAATAAGGATGAGAAAAGTATCATTTATCACGCCGGTGTATCATGTTCAGCTCTAACCCTTTCTTAAGCCCCCTTACTAAATGTACCATGTACCAGTATTAATTTAGAATACTCTCACCACAGCTTTTACTATTGAACAAGATGCAGAGGCTGGATTTGCTCGCTGCTGGTATATCCGCCTCGCCTGATCATATAAACGATTTCATAATTAAAATACGAGACATACAATAGCATTAGAAGCTTTTATGCAGTACAACCAAACCATGACCAGAATGCCAGAATTTTTAAAGCTCATGAAAAAATGGTTACTAGCATCTCTAGAACGTTTATTCACACATTCGCAAAGGGGTAGTAACTTCTGCAGTTCTATCTATCTACCTTTTGCCAATGCCATGCCGTAATACATTCATACAATCGAGTTTTGGCTAACTACCACCGGGAGCCTCTTTACGATCTATCAGCATGGTCCATCCGTTGTTCGTGGTAAAATTGACAGATGGAACGAATGAATGCAAGCTCTTGCCATATCTTTTCCGTTGATTTTTTCATGTCAGACTCCGCATTATTAACACACTGCATGATTCATTCGTATTCAGCGTAAGATTGCTTCATATTCATTGACCATAACCTACAGAAGTGTATAAGTGAGTATAGTATGGAGGAATAAAGTTAAGCTCGGACAACCAACCAAGGTATTTTTTGTTTTACGTGCCATGCAAAACGAAGTATTATTATGTAACTTGTAGAGCTGGTCAATATTACAATAAGAACTTTGTTAATGTATTTCATGCAGGCTATATCTTTATGGCCAACAAAGTTGTAACGAATGCAGTATTATACTTATGATGGTGTGCTACCCACTGCATCTAGTCGTAATGCTTACTTCATCCGTGCAAAAAAATGAATGTCTTTCAAAATCTTCTCGCAAAAATTTATTATGGTAAAAATGCTTGGTATGATGTGATCTTGATACTATTCCTCTAGTACTTTTCACGATGTATGCAATATACACATATTCAAGATATTACTGAATGAAAGTCAGAGTTACTTTACTAGTGCACAAATTTTTTTTGTTGAAATCCTCTAGTCCTAACTCGAGCCAATAGAGTAAATGATAAATGGCTAAAACTTGGTGCGCAATCGTAATTGTGAATGCCTGGTTAGAAAAATGCTTTGTTCAAGGCGAGGTTCATGCTTTGCGGGTTTATGGCCACTAATTCAGTAAAACAAAAAAGATTGCACCAAGGTTCTTTAATTCATAGTAGGATGGGTTCAGACGGAAGATTCGTTGACTTGGTAGGTTCAAAACGATCATGCCACATTTTGCAACGGAGCTTTGTAATTATAAGTTAGTACTTCCTTCATAACGCGCTCTTACGATGATGATCATGCACTTACTGGATAGAAGGAAGATTTAATACAATAGAAGATCAAATACATATAATGGCGATAAAACCGAAAATCTTCTTTGACTTACCGCATTTTACTTAACATAATTAATCCATTACGTGTACATGTAACATAAAATTGTACACGATAGCATGATTTCTCTACAAAAATTATAACGCAAAAATCTAAAGTTGGTTGACTAGATAGTTACTACTCCAAAACATATAGGCATGAAATGGATGTGTGAACTATTCCTCCCCTACGTGTATTTACTAATATCTGACATAATACCCTTTAGTGCCATTAGTGTAACAAGTCAATCAAAAATTAGCGCGGGAGTTGAGATTAATGCTCCGCAATTAAGGTAAATTACTCTTACAAGAAAGTATGATGAATCTAATACTAATTTTATTCACGTTTTTAATGTAAGACAGTTTTGATATCATATTGTTACTACTTAGGACGTTATCACCTACAGATCATTGTATTCAACATAGTATGTTTATCACAAAATACGTCGCTTTCAAAAATAACGAACTATAATATTCTATTTCCTTACAATAAGTATCAGTAAAAATTTTGAGACATGTAATGATAATATGATAATTGAATTGAATGACACATGGTTGTATATACTCTCATACTGAAACGCAATACAATGCAATTAACGTTGATGAATATTATGAAAAAATGACATGATTAGAGTCTCAGTTTTAACCCAGTTATCTTTCATAAATCATTGTTATCTAAAAATATTATTTTATTTTAAATTAAAGATTCAATATTAAATTATAATCTGTATTGTAAGAAACATCGCAATGTAAACAAGTACAACGTATACGATTTTAGTTGTGTTCTACAATCAGTAAAATCATTTCGTATTAACTAAATCTTTATAGGTTCACAGTAATTTTTTAATGATTTCCCATTGAATATACTTTTACGTCAGAAAATTTCATGAAATATGTAGTTACGTTTTACAAATAGCAGTACAATGTTTCGTTATTATCGTTTTCCGTTTTTGCTAATTAGTACTAATATTAACTAAATACTCAACTATTTTTCCTCGTTTAACATCGAACCTAACATAATTGTTTAGTGATGAATGATTACTTGATTACTATAAATGCTATATTCGACAGTCCATGATGATGAAATGCAATGCACGTTATTGATATCGTTGTAGTTGAATAAAAATTCTTCAGGCTTCCGATTAAAGTAGTTCCAGTTCCTTAAAGTATCGCCTACAAAACAGTGCTGTATCATTTGGAGGTAAATCGCCGGTGTCCATACTTTCAAAATCATCATTGCACCTGTATTTGCTATATACATCACGATATTCTTTATCCAGACCGTAGCCATCTGAAAATTGACATGAAGAAATTCCATTGTAGCAATAATTATATTAATCATTTGAGTTTAGTCTTTTGACCATATATGCCATGCAATCATTCATTTTCAACTTTACGGGCACATTTCATGTCAACAACTTCAATAAAATAAATATTAAAAACAAATATTTTATGCTACAAATGAATCACAAACAACAGATTGGACAAACGTTAACTAACACAACACATGAACACGATTTTTTTTTACATTAGTGGAGGTGAACACTTTTTACCTTGAATATTTTGTGAAACTCTGTGAGCTGAGTGGCAATAAAAGCAACAAGCAATAATAGTTTTAAATTTTGATTGTGGCAAAACACTCGTCGAAATACAACAAACCATTAAACTTTTATGAAAAATGCCATTTTGCTAGATAGTGTTATGTTTGAAAAACTTACAAGCTTCAACTGATTCCCGGCCAGCAGCAACCAGAGAAAGGAACAAGACATCACGATATGTTGGAAAGTGTCTTGAGTTTGACTGCTTATGGTAATGGTACAGCAACTGGGGACATATTTGCGACAGGTTCCCACCTTGAGTGGCTTTGATTATGTTGTTCATTAGCCTAAATCATTTAAGAAACATAATTAGTATTTCATCATTATTTCATCATGGATTTTAGGTGGGACTAAGACTCACTTTATTAAATTATTGTCAATGACATGAGGTCGGTCTTCAAGCTCTCCTCCTTTCAGATCGCCCTTGTCAGCCTTGCCCTCTTTTTCTTTATTTTTAAGCCAAAGAACATACAGAGGTGTTCCATATTCAGCATGAAACTTTGGATTGTCCCATCTGCACTTCACCAACACGTTTCGATGATCAGCAGTATTCCATGAAGGGTGAACACTAAAATCAACCAACTCTGTCTCCTCCTCTGCCTCCAAAGTTTCCGCAACATTTGAATCTGGCTTATTGTCCTCTTTTGCATCTGCATTTTCATCTTTTCTGCGAGATACTTTTTTATTCGGAAGCACTGTCTTTGCGTTCAAACACAATCCTTTGATATGACTAGTTAAATTCGCACGGTGAAAGAACCACACCAGATTCCAATAAATAATGGGATGCTCATCAACAAATTTCGGCTGTACTAAACTAGTATCCCCTTCGTGATCCAAAACGTTTTCCAATTCTTTCCGCAATACTAATGGACTAAGATAAGGAACTAATATAGGATCCCCACACACACCCTCCACTCTCGAAGGAGATGGCTGATGAGAATTATGAGAGGTGACATTTAGAGAAATAGCATTTGCAGATTCCGCTGAGCTTAATGTTGGGGCAGACATTGGAGCGTTTTCCACAGTCGCCGTAGAGGCTACTGCATTAGATTCATTCGGATCAGGACTGTTTCGTCTACTTCTCTGTAATTCTTCAATTACTCCGAGAGGATCCAACGTCAGTTCATCCTTCTTGCCCATTGCACTTTCTACTTCAGCAACAGCAGATTCGTCGTCTTCGGGGCTGGTTTCTGCGATTGAGTTGTCGATCAAATCATTGCAGTTTTCTTTTTTCTCCTGGTGTTTTACACTGGTCTGATTGGGTACATTAGAAGGATTCATCACAGATGGTCGTCTTGAAAGATTCATTGTGCTATGTAAGCTTTCCATACTGGACGCAGTTGTCAATGGAAAGATTTGTGACAGGGGTAGGTGGCGATAGTCAGTTATTGTCACTTCCATAAATGGAACAGCCCATTTCTTGCAATGAGGACACCTAAAATAAATATTTAACATTTACAGTAAGAACAAGCACTTTTGAGCTGTGTATTCTAAAATAAAATGTTTTAAACTTTAATTAAAATCAATGTCACACCTAGTATTGAGATTCGAATCTTCGGCAGTCCACCCAGCCATAATTTCTTCGTCAAACAGCAAAGAGTTACAACTATGACACTTTGAACAAGTGGTCATACTAATCTCTACTGCAACAGGTCGAGAATGATCTTTGCGAGTGGTGTTGCCCTTCGTATTATCAACAACGAGAAGTGACTGTGTAGAACTCGACAATGGAGTATCTGCAAATAGAGATTACATATTTAGATTTAAAAAAACACATATTTAAGTGTTAAATAGTTTAAATAAAAAATAAATCTTACCGTGATGACTCAAACCATATCCCATGTCAGCACTAGCAAAACTTGCTCTGGTAGATGCAGATTCGGTGGTCAATAACTTATCGAGATATGATTCAGACACGCTGGCCCATTCGTTTACAACGGGTTCAGCTCCTTCGCAATCACTTAAATCGACTTGCTCCCTGTAATCTTCCGGGTTCCTTCTAAAAATAAAGTTTTATTAAGTTAAAGTCATACGTACAAAAGAGAGTCAGTTACAGGCAATAGCACAGTATTTGCACATACCCGAACGGTCCATTTTTCTGGGCCGGAGAGTTATTGTTTACCACTTCTTTCAACTCTTCAATTTTGTTTTTCATTGTTACAGTTGCTACCGATTTAAATTGGTTGAAGCCTTCCATGAGAGCCTCTGCCTTTTTCCCTCCTATTGTCGATTCAATCAAAGATGTTCCAGCTTTTCGTAAACTCAGTCTTCCAGGGCTATATCGCCTAAATCAATTTAGAAGAGGATTAAACATTTTGCTCGTTGTGAATATCATATAAGTGTTGTAATTTGAATGAGTACCCAAAAGGATTTTTTAAGCTAGAACTAATAGCTGACAAGCTAGGCACCACAGGTGTTGTATTTCCACTCCCGTATTTGTCATCAGCAGAACGGTCTGATCCACCACCAATGCCCTGGATTGTTGAATAATTTGGCAACGTACTTGAACGATGAAAACCTTTAGAAGCTGTGTTCCCACTTGACACTTCAACACCGCCAATCATATACCCACCAATCTGTCCCTCACTGCACGTTCTCTTTGGCGAATCATTTGAAATTCTCTCCATTCTCAAATCATTTACACTTGAGCCACCCGGATGTGACGAAACAACTGTAAACTTTTTATTTCCTATTTTATGCTCAACTGGACTGCAAGGATCACTTAAAGCCCCAAGGGGGTCATTTTGTGTCACAGGAGTTCTCGCAGGACTACACGGTGTAGCTTCTCTACTGATGTCTCTATTACTATCATCCCTAATTTGCAATGTTGGAGAACGAGGTGGCTTGAAACAGTTAGGACGTAGAGTATCTTGATAACTTTCATCATCTTCATTTACAGGTGTTTCTTCTCGACCATTTTTCTTAGAAACTGTTTGATTGGATTCCTCGTAAAACTCGTTAACTTTTCCCTCCAACGAACCATTGGAATCTGCACTACCGGATCGCACGACTCCATTTTCTTGAACATTGGATGGTGCTTTTGTGACTCCGTCGATGGTTGATGCTCCATTTACCACTTTCTGCTTCTTCTGTTCTTCCGCAAGTAAGTCTTCTTTAAGTTCTTTTAACTTGCACATAATTTGTGTATCATTACCAAAACTAACAGAACGAAGCAATCGTAAGGTATTCGCACTTTTTCCATCTTCATTTTCATCATCAAAATTCAGTCGACGAGTTGTACTTCGCAATCCTCCTCCTTCATCAAATTCGTCATCATCATCGTCATCATATTCACCCTGTCTGAGCCGGGGCGAGTAATCTGGCTGATATCCGGAAATCATTAGAGAGGCTGGGCTGTAGTAGCTGGTTTCAGCAGCATATGAAGCAACATTTGCAAGCCCTGTCATTCCTGATCTCACCCAGTGATCCAAACTTCGACCCATTTGTCCCCAAAACTTGGGTGTTTTAACAGCCTTCTGATTATGAAGTTGAGATCCCTCTGTTTCTTCGGCTTCCCGTTCGTCTCCATCAGTATCTGAAGGCGGCTTTTGCTCTGTCATTGAGCCATACCCAATATCAGAGGAGGAACTGATTCTTGTTGGAACTGAAGTTGTTGCTACACTAGCGGTTTCCGAGTCACTCTGACTTTTGCCATTGAATGAGGAGAGATTTGCAGCGTTTCCTCCTTGAGGATGTAGAGGTGGTATTGTTGGAGAAGTCTTTGTGTTTATATTTCTATTGTGCATTTGGTTTTGTGATTCTAACGAAGTGCCACTCCCGGTGGAAATTCTGTCCACATCATCGGTGGATTGCGACAACTGACCGCGATTTTTAATATAATGCTGTTTACCAGCAGCACGAAACTGAGCTACTCCCACGATGACATTTCTGTGAATAAAATAATTTTTCAATTTCTTATTTATGTATGCATAATAAAAAATAAAAGCATTAGAATTCTGGTCAGAATAACTTACCGTAACTTATTCCACATTAATTGACTAGAATTACTAACATTAGACGGCCACTGTGCTTCTAAAACGGCTTTGTTGTAGAAGCCATAGGTCATTGCGTTAGGAGTGATTCCACAACGCTTCATTTCGAACAAAACCTTAACAAAGAGAATCAAAGGAACACATATTTACAGCACATTTTAAAAACAGGTAAAACTTCGAATCATGCAATTGTATTATCACTTTAAAGTACCTTCACTGCGACAAGGGGTTGACTGTATATACCACAAAGCTGCATTACAACTCTATAACAAACTTCATCTGCAGGATGAATTTTTGTTTTCGACATTCGGACTAGTGTTTCATGAGCTAGACAGAGAGCCATGTGTTTGGATGCCGCCACACTTACATAACTTGGTAAATGAATGAACCATAAACTGCAAGAAACAAGTGATAATCCAAATTTTTAAGTTGCAAACATAAAAGAGCTCTGAGTCAACTATTTCACATGTAGTAACTTTCTATTATACCTATAACAAGTAGAGAGAAGATATTTAGCCCACAAATGGGGATTTTCAGAATATTTCTTTGCATTTTTCTGAGCAGACTTTATTTCCTGTTTCGTCCTTCGAGCAATGGGGCTTCCAGGAGCAGACTGATCACTATCCTTAAGAATACGGCTTAAAGCTTCGGGTTTTGGTTTAACAGCACCTAATAAATTATCTTGAAGTTGGAAAATTCCATTGTAAGAGTATTTTGCATTTGCTGGAAGGCCGATTGGCTCAGGTGGCATCACGAAAACAGTCCTTTCACTCTGACTACTTTCGTTTACATCAACCAACTTTACGTTTTCACTATCATCTACATCCATCTAGACAGAAAAATTATACGATTATTAGTAGTTTAGTTCAATAGCGGTTACAATTGCCTTTCATTAATAAAATACTTCATGATCAAAAGTGGGCACTTACTTTGTCGATGCATTCATCGAAAAACTCTAAACTTGCATCTTGATCAGATACAAACGATCGTTCTTCAATAAACCTATAGAACGTCTGAGTCTTCAGCATTAGCTGGTAAAATTTGTGAAAGTTCTTGTCTCTCGATCGAAGAAAAGCCTACGAAATTTAGACCAGATACATATTAGTTAACTAAGATATCAAATACATGCAAGATTTAATGTTTTGAATTTTCAAGAATTACATTAAAGTCAAACAGTGAAGATGCATCCGTCGCTCCAACTGTCGGAGCTTTGGTTATAGGTAGTAGGAAGGACCGGTAACCTTTCAAAATACCTGTCATGAAACGTAGGAACGCCTCCTGAATTTCCATTTCCACAAGTCTCTAAATGAACGTAATAAAAATATAGAACCATGAATACAAAGACTCAAACCTGATGCAAAATGAAAAGAGTTAAGCTAATCTCTTGTACTTACCTCTTTACGTTTCAGTTGAAAATCAATATCAAGTATATCATTTTCACTTTTATTTTTTGCTGCAGAACGACTCAATGCAGCCATATTGTCTAGCACCTGTTTTAGGTTCTCCAGATTCTGTCTTAGTATCTTTGCAGGCTTTTTTGGTAATAACTTGACATTCAAATACTGGCGTCGGTCTTCACTCCTGCATTTCACATAAATGTATTCAATATTCATGGATCATGTTGAATGAACTACACTAACAACGATAAGGATATATATAATGATTTTATACACTTACACGGAGATAGTTGTGGTATCAAGGTCTATGCACGTAACGTCATTTGGAGGCTCATACAAATCGAAGAATCTTGAGTCCACTCCCACCAAAAAGGTAACAGGTGCTTGCAAAACAGTACATAGTCCCAATGGACACAACGGTATATATGGGCATTGCCAGCGGAAAGGAAAAATTAGCTAAAATAAAATAATCAAACGTTATCATAAAATACTCTGTGTATTTGTACATTATGTAATAAATTCTTTGCAAGTTTTTCCGTTATTAGCATACCACTGAAACAGCTTCAGCAACAGCTGTCAATATATCCGGTCTTAATGAGTGAATAAGAAGTTTTTGCTCCGTCAAAACTAGCAACAGAACCATAAGGCAATTATCTGGGCCCAAATTCGTCAACATTTGTCGAAAAGATGCTCCGCTGATAAACATTCATTACAAGTTTAAACTTTAAACTTCAATAGAAAACCCTTACAGGCTATGCTATAATTATACTGTTTTCATTATACCTTTTAGGAAGAGGAGAATCATGAGGATGTGAAAGAAGCACATTTTGAGTTGGCGAAAGTTGCATCAATATATGTGGCCTTTGAGGAGATGGAATGGGCACCTCCTCTAATAAATGGGCGATATACCTAAAGCATTGTAAATATTCCAAAGATAAGAACAAAAATGCCTTTATGAATAAATATTGACTGTATCGATTGTAAAGAAACACAAACCTTTCAACAGGTATATCATGTGAACCGTTTCTCACCATCCAGTTTAGATAATACAGAAACGTTCTAAAAGCATCAAAAAATGGGTAATGGGACAAGAGACAGATGCTTTTATTCACATGAACACGTTTATCGCTTTTGTCCCCTGGAAGAAGCATGCCCAGTGCAACTCTTTGATCTTGAGTCAATTTCTCCTCTGGATAATTTTCATAAAAAATAAGCGCAGCACCATATATTTTTTCAGTTGCATCTGCAACTGTCAGCACAAATGTTGAGAAAACAGGTCGAGGTTGAAGTGCATTCTTTGGCCAACACTCAATTGTTGCACACATTGGCAAACAGAACATTGCTGCTAACGTTGGAAAAGGACATGTTCGTCGGTCAGTCAGAGGATATCTCATTAAAACTTCTGGTTTGTACGCCAACAAAGGTGGACGATTCATGGATTTTTTGTAGCAAAGATAAACATCACAGCCCATCTTGAAAAGAAATGTAACATTTTGGTAACAATGAATGCTCATGAATCTGGGATGAATCATTATGGAGCAGAGATAAAACAATTTGAGATTATACGTACCATTCCTTTGTTAAGGTTCTTAGGAATTATGCAAAACGCATGTGGCGGCTTTTCTCCTTTATTTTGAAATATTACGCAGACGTCTGTCACAACTAGTTCATTGCACGGCATGTTATCAGCAGCTCTTCTAAATGTTAATAGTGTACGGGCACTTGTGTTGTTAACATTGGCGTCACGTCCTCCTGGTGTTGAGATAATAACTTCTGCATCTGGAAGAAGTCGCTCCTTTCCATCGTACATAACGCTGATAAAATATTACACAAATATATAGTTTTAATAAACACTTATAATTTAAATGTATTTTTCATGTACGTAATCCTTTCAAACACAAATGCACTTTATACCCAATATCCACAAGAGGTGGTTTATCCCTAGCCCTTCTGTAGCATAGATAAACTTCCGGACTTCTCAAGCTGCCACTGTTTAGATTTGCAGGAAATCCTGAGAAAGATAATCCAAGTTATAATTTTTAGACTGCATATAATATAATACCATTAAACAATGCACTGCAGCGATGCTAAATTTATTTACGTCTTACCTAAAGGAGTTTTGTCAACACATGTGAAGCCGCGTGGAACATTTTCAAATGCTGGGAAAATGACAGTAATATCCTGCAGAGATATAAAAACAATATTTATTCCAACATTCCACAGATTGATGTTGACAAACAAAATCTAGTTAAACAAGTATCTTACCGTGATTGGCTCAAAGTTTTTACAGTTGGGATTAAGGCCTTCACAAAGATCGTCATCAACAGGCTCAGGATTGTCTGGAAGACCAGCTACTACAAAGTAGTCAGCTACTGGCGCTCCTCTCTCCTCCATAATGATGGGGAATTAAGTTTTATAGTGTTGCTTTACACTTTCATGAAAACTGAAGCAGTACTACACTTTCTTCACTCACTAACGTTAAAAACACTTGATTGATCCTCGTTGATGTGCTATGAAAGATTTTTTACATGTTTAATGTTTATAAAGTAATTGTTTTAAGAAAACACATCCACATCTTGTTGCGTTAACCATTCTCCATGTTGTATTTTGGCTTTTTATCGTCTAGTTTCCATTTTTTGATGATGTCCTTGGCAGAATATGATGCTATGTTTATTCATCAATGACCTAAAAAAGTTAACAAAAATTAAAAAGAGTTAGCACATCATAATTTCCATTTATCAATATTTAAAATTAAATCAACTATTGCTAACGAAAGACGAAAATGATTTTCTGATCACCAGCGAAAATTTTTTATTGCGTCAAGTTTCTGCGCGTCTCCCTATCCTTATAATAGTTTGCAAGTTTATCGCTTACTAAATGTCAATCAATGTAATGAATTTCATAAGTAAATATCCTAAAATGAAGATGAGTCTGTTCTGTGCTGTCCGCATGCTGCCAACTGCATGATCGATCAGATTATTAATACGGTTGCTTGTTACAATTTACAATATCATTTTTTCCGACCTAGTAGAAATTTCCTTCATTTTCAAACTCATGATGATTACTTTTTGACTCTCTATCAGCTACGCCAAAGTAAATTTAATTTATGCAAATCAAGTGATAAAAACCATACACAAACACACATCGACGAAACGAGTTAAATTATTGATTCATACATAACAGCGATAAGGAAGTCCGACTAGGTAATGACTATAGCAGTTTAACTGGAATGTAAGGTGACTACAAAACTGTCATCAGCAGAAACACACCAACACGTACACGTATTCCAGTGAGGGTAACAAAGTGACAAATATGTGATGATGACAGAGATGACCAAAAATTGAAAGATAACTGGTAAAATAAACTAACAATATTATGTGTAGCGTCAAATATATGTCATAGACTATGAAAGTTCACAATTGTTCACTGCTATAATGTTTCTATCATGCATTCATAACAGCTGACAAAACAGGAGTCAGGAATAGTGGCGGGCGACGACACGAAAATCAATCAACGTTTTAGTGAAAGAGGAATACGGGCACGCACAGCTTTCTTTCCATAAATATCCGTCATTAGTTGTGAACACTTGTCTCATTTTTGAGTCACCAATCTGACTATTTACTGTTTCCATTTGTTTGGCCAATTAGGTATCCGATATTTTCGTATTGTTAACATTCATTATTCATTAGTAACACCCTAAACCTCAGTAATCGCTGCAACAACGGTCAAGCGGAGTTGACGGATGTGTGGTGTGGTGTGTATCGCCCGAGATTATGTATGGGTTTTGTTTGGGAGAACATTGTCCACAAACATTTTCACTTATCAGTTATCTCACTTCCAATTCCACAAACCTTCCTTGTAAACAGTTTGTTTGCAGCTCGTCTGACTTGCCATTATTTTTTTACTTCCTAATCCTCTCTTTACCAACTAAATATGTAAGCATTTCATTGATTGGTGACTCATAGACATAGATGTGTTGAAAAATTTGAAAACCACAGCTATCCACTCGACTCTGAATTATGCAAAACCTTTATTTCAAAACAATATAAAATGCATAGACACCATGTGCATGCAAAATGCAAAACCCATAGGCATAGCATTTGAAATTGACAAATTGATATTGATCATGATAAATTAATAATACGCTATCATCTACTATACATACCTCTCTTTGTTCAGAAAAATGTTTTGCAACTGCATCTACGCAAACTTTTGCTTCATGATGACAAGTTTTGTATATCAAACAAATTCCAAATTTAATAAGATGCCTAAAAAATCACAAATTCACAACCACATTTCCAACTTAACGTTCACATTCCGAAGCGAAACCTTCCTTCCCAATAATATATAGATTGACTAAAATTTCAACACTAGAAAAACTCGCATTTTGTGAAAAAAAACAAGCATTTGCGAGAAATGTTTATTACTCAACTATATGCACCATTAACACATTTTCAAATACCACAGACCCAATCTTTCATTCATGTACGTATAACCATGCATTTTGTTTTTTTCTAAATACACCAATAATCATAAAAACTGCTGCATGTTATCAAACAGTATTACAGTATCCTCACAATTATGTTTGTCAGAAAAATTTATTACGCGTGATACTGCGAAACTATGTGCGATATAGAACAGAACAAGAGTTGAAAAGTGGATAATATTTCTTATTTTTGTTATTTTGTTGCTTATTCATCATTTGCCATGATATAAATATGTACACTTGTTCCTTCTGCTACTGAGAGACGAAATGTATGACTTGCTGGATTTAGTTTAGATGATCATCTCTCTCTGATGATCTCATTCAAAAGGAGATTTTGTGTTTTATCTGTAGCGAGAACAGAGAGCCGTATTATTACGTGCAAATGTAAAAACTATGTAATATGTATGGATACATGATGCATGCACTACTCACACACACGCACAAAAAATGTTTAGTATCGTAGTATTTATAACTTGCAACATAAAAGTCTCATCGTAATTATTATAGCAAATGCTACATAATATCCTGCGAGTAAAAATCTCACAGCGAAAAGTAATGAGTCTTTTCTGTTCTGCTGCTGAGTAGCTTATAAAGTGTCAGCATACACTCTTTTGTCCATTTTTGCTCAGCAAATTTGTAAAGTGCTTGGCAGTGTACTCGGCATAAAAAAGGGCATATTCATAAAACGATACTGCGAATGCGAAGCAATACGCTAAAATTGAATGAACAGAGAAGGAGAGAATGATATAGTCAATAGTGTACATGTGTAAAAGTTGGAAAATGGGTTTGGGAACATGTCTTTACCAACAAAAAAAGAAAGACCTCTGAGGAGAGACCACTATGTAAGTGTCTAGTCTATGGTGGTGGTGTTGGGCATATATTATATGCTATAGTTTAAAAGCATGGTTAACACACCTGACAACTTGCCTTTTATATCTAACTTGCCTGCACCCATCAAAATAAAATTGCCTACTCCACGAAAAACGACTCCACACTCCTCTCTATATTTTACAACAACATATTCTTCCGTACATTATTATCCCCCTACCATTTTTATGCGATATTCTTCTGATGATATTCCGAAAATACATAATGAACCACATAATCATAACAAGAACATCTTTTGGTTTGGTGGAAAAGGTTCATGGTTCATGAACGTGAATTTGTGTGACGTGAGTGAAGTATTGTGTGAGTTGTGTTCTCTCCATCCACTTCTCTCATATAAACTCATGTACCTAAAAAGACCTTAGTCTTGTTTTTTGTTGTTCCACTAGACTCCACACACTCCACAACAACAACACACCTCTCTGATTTTTTCAGTTTTCATTTACCTTTTTTTTCTGAATGCATATTATGAGAAGTGGATAATGTAGCCACTTTATACAGACCAAAAGATTTCTGAACGTTAAGAAAACTTAACTATCGTACTTACGCACGTCAGAGAAGATCAGCGTGGTAAAGTCGTTTCTTTCGTTTGCAGTGACGATGATGACGCCAGCAAATGAGCGCTGCTAAACATCAATACATGCCAAATCTGCAATTTGCGATTTGGGAGAGATATAGCCTATGAATATGTATGATTCTTCGTGTGTAACAAATTTAAACACTGATATGAGTAAGCGTTTGTGATACTTTATGTTTTACGTATGGAGAGTGAATATACTCATACATAACACGCATTGTGCCAAACAAATTTGCGATTAAAGACACCGACACCTTGGGCACCACCAACCACTAAAAATGGGTTTCATGTTGGACTTGTCACTTCCGCACTCACCTTAACTAATTGGTTATAATCTCTGAGACACTTTAGTACAGAAGCAGCTTGTGTCAGGGTTTTTTTACTGTTGGTTGGGACTTTTAGAACTCGTGATATGCAGTCGCAACGAAAAATATTTTATTATACAGAATCGTCACTTTTCCTTTGTATGTCGGTCTCCAAAAGTTTATACCAATGTTAAGGAAAAACATACAGGAGCACGCCTTATTCCTTTAGGCAATTTGTAACAGGATCAACACACTGCTAGTACCACACCAGTGGCAGTCCAGGAAGGAAATGGGAATAGAAAAGGTCTGTGGCATCAGTATCAGTGGCATCTTGGTTGCTTTTCTTTCCTAACCATATTACCTATTCGCTGTTTGCTATTTTTTGGCCAAATTAATATCATGATATTGTATTATACACATACATTATAATGTGGATCTTTTGTCTCTCTAGTCGCTGCTGCATACGTTCAGATAATAAGCATGCTTCTCTGCTGATGTGAAAGTATAGCAGATGTGCTCCAAGCTGTGCCATTTCTGCTTTTCCTTTTTAGTAGTTCCTTTCGTTTCGACGCAAGTAAAAAAATTGGCGAAAGCTCTGACTAAGAATTTCTTGGGTACGTCATGGTCATTTTTTGTCAGTTTTATTCCTTTTCGTATGAAGATGCAGCCATAAGTATGAGTATGGCAGAAATGAGATGTTTTCATTTCCTCTATGGGCAAATCGAGCAGAAATGATGTTGCATTTTACATGCAAGTAGAAAAGTAGCCATTTATTTCTTGGCGTGCGGTGAAAAGTCAAGAGTGAACATTACAAGTGGAAATGGGTTAGAGACTTCATGAAATGCCACTTTGAATAAAGCAGCTTCTTTTTAACATGTAGCCTGAAAAGACAGGCAGGCAGGTCATGTATAGAAATGTTTTAGTAGCATATATCTTTTCTTTACTTTGCCCTTTTTGTGTTAAGAAAGTATTTAAAGAAATCCGTTGAAACATGAAAGAAAAATCTAAAGACATAATATGTACCTATCCTCTCGGCTGTATGCTTAGTAGGAGGGCTTAGATACATACTTACATATGCATCCAGCCGATGAATTTTGTAGAAAAGCAACCAGCCTGGAGGAAACAAGCCTCCAAGCCTTCTCTATTGTATTGTAGCAAAGTAAACACGAATACAAGTAAAACAAAGAGAATGAAAGTTGATGCACAAGTTATGAGTTGATAAAGTTGAGAAACGTAATTCTTTACGTCGCCGGAATAGCAGGAACACTTACTATTGACAGCGGCTCGGGAAACTTTCATAGTTGTATCACTCCATGAAAATCCAACAGAACAACGGCAGACGATTACTTTGCTGCTTTACATTGGATACATCTCCTCCTTGGCCTTTGTACAATGTACATAGCTTCGTAGCAGGTAAAATGTTCATGTGTATTTGGAAAAGACGGTCTGCCAATATCCTTAATTTAATATGTTAGCATACAGCATACAGTACATGCTTCTATTTTTTCATAATGAATATCCCTGTGCAAATGCGGGCATAAGCCAATATTTACATGAGCAAATAAGCCTTTCGGCTAGGTCCTAACTTTTAGAATGTTTATTCGCAGCACAATGACATTTTTTGAATGCAACGTAATTTTGATAGCAAGTCAGTTTCTCAACGGGGACATGATGTGTTTTTAAAACCATAAACAATAAACTTCATAAGCTTAACCATTTTTAATTAGCCAGTTCAAGAAGAACGCAAAACAAACTTTCGTGATTGATTAAAACTCAGGTAAGTTCAAGTTTTCCGATATTTAGAGTTAGAGCCTGTCAGCGATGAGTTATTGCATAACAAAATGAAACCTATGACTAATAGAAGAAAAATTGACATTGGCACTCATCATATTGATGTTGATGATTGTTATTTACCTGGCATGATATTACCATTCCTTTTTCTCTCCATTCGATGATGCGACTCAAGGTCTGCGAATAATAATTATACTATACCTAGCTTACAGCAAACCCTATAATTTTCATGTTGCTTCTTTTGCACTTTCCTACTCTGGATAAAAGAAAATCAGGCCACGTTCACCCTGAGCACGATACGCATAATACTGTATACATGTCCAGCTTTCATAGAAGTGAAGATGTAATGTAGGTAATATTCCTAACTATAACCATTGAATTGAAGAGCCTGCTTTTAGTTTTCATGTTAAATGAAAATTTATAAGCCATAAGCGTTAATGATAGTACGAACATGCATATTATCAGGTTGTGCTGCACAAAGCCAACTAGCCGACGACTAGGCGAGGTTGCAAAATATAGTATCGTGATATCAAAAATACGAATCCTATATAAGGTATGTTTTTTTCCATGTTTTCCTGTTTGTATTTATATTTGCTTGTAAATATATGTAGCTTCGCGTGAGTAAGGAAGGATACTCAAAGTTAATAAGACATGCATGTGCATGCTAACTAAAGGCGTATTGGCAAGTATCAATGTCATTTAACTGGAAGAACCTTTATCAAACCTACGACATGGGCTTGAGTGAGAAAAAAGAGTTATGATTGTTCTATAAAATGTAGCAGGCCGGCAGAGGAGGATATTATTCTTTCCTTGTGCGTAGTTCTTTTTTTATTGACTAAACTTTTATTCCTTGGTTTGCTATAGGCTAGGCTATGGTATAGTAAAAATGTCTTTGTTTCTAGAAAAGTTCCTGTATATACTTTTGTAATACTTGTCTTATTCTATTTTACCCTCAATTTCACTATCTCTGTCTAGTTTCAAGATAAATACCATTTGTCTTATTGTCTGTCAAGAAATTGAGTTCATGCAAGCAAAGGAGTCAAAAATCACCTTATTCATGTCACAAGATACTGGAACTAGATAATCTCCATCCATAATCTTCAATGCCAGGGTCGTTTGCTTCTATTGTTTTTTTTGGGGCTGAGCATTTATCAATTTATGCACATATAATTTTTATGATTTTGCGTTTACACACTCGTGCTCTAGTACATTGTAAGCAACACCGATAAAAACACCATCAATACATAATATAAGATTGTAGATTGACTAACTGTTGTTTAGCTTATGAGATTATTTTATAGCAATATCTTAAGTATGCATGCGCAACACTTCACTTTTGTTAGAATTTTATGTTGTGTCAATATATAAACGAGTGTCTTATCGACAAAACACCAGCCAAAGTATTTGATTTTCGTATACGTTATCAAAAGAACTTCCTATATTCTTCAAGCAAAATAGGCTACAACACTCGTAATAAGTTTTCAATTTCTCACAAACGATTTAGAAATATTCCACTTGCGTCCATGTACACAACTTTCACACAAATACTTTTGGATGAATTATCATGATACCCCATAGTTCTTACTGTATTTTTGATTCTTTCAATTACTACACCAGCCAGTGGATCAAAAAATTAGCAAATCATTTACAAATAGATTTGCATTCATAGGAGGGAGCTTAGCTCAATCGGATATTTTGGGTTTTAAACATTTCGTCCAAATTCACATCACTGAATGAATAAAACGCATAACTTGAAGCTTGGTGAATTTTGAATTGTATGTTATGTATGTGGGTAAGATTATGATTGATGATGCAACAATTTATCTACTTGCATCGCATTTTATTGTATCCTATTTCTTCCACCGTCTCAGAAGAAACTTGGTAATGAAAGGGCTAATCAAACTTGTTGTAGGATGGTGATGCATGAATGCATAATAATTATTTGATGGAGCAAATTTTTCTTGTCTGCTTGATTCACCCTTTTCATGTTTCGTTGTCTTCGATTTTTAGTTGTGCATCTATTTGAAACTATTGATGATCATGCATACATAAGCAAGCAGAAAGCCAAGTTTTGGATTCATGGATATTTTGGACTGCTTCTTATCACTTTTAGCTGCGGCTGGCATCCTGTTATTTCTTTGTTCCTAAAGGAAGTTTGAAATACATCATCTCACGTCTTACCACAAAATAAATAAATAATTCTTACACGAGGCACATTATTTTTCATCCATTTCCGTCAACGTCAACAAATACCTCATTCGACTTGAAATAAAAAATAAATCCACTCTCATCATTATTATAACTAACCAAAATTAATTGTTTTGTAGAAATTGACTGACTCCTCGCTATGCATTTGTTGCACTCACCACTCACCAGTGGTGAGTCACCACTAGTCTCCATGTATGTAAATAGTAGAAGCGCTGTTTTAAGCATTACTTAGAAATCAATATGCCCCAGTATTTGGAATACAGGCGAGGATAAGTTGCCGCGATTACGCTGTTCATTGTTTGTGTTTATGTTTCCATACAAGATTCTTTGATGCATCTCATCAGAGATTGTCATGCGTTCGCAGGATCAGATCAAAAATTTTTCAGTTTTTATCAACAATTTTCAGTTCGAAATCAAGATAAGTGTAACTAATCACTAATCAGTAGAATCGGCACACACCATACCAAGGAAAGGGACGACCATTGTTTCGACGCCACCTTCACCAACGGATTGAATAAGACACGAGAAAGGAGGAGTTGAAGACAAGTTACGTTGCAAATTGCATTTTAAGGTACCTATAATATAATTATTTAAATTTAGAAGTCTTTTTAGTACACATAAGAACTTTGTGCCATGTGATAGAGTGAAATGTTGGATGTAAGTCGTCAGTTGTTATTGCCAGTGTGCCAGAGACAAAATTTTGATCAGTCATAGTTTTTGTTGGGGACTGATTTGATTGTTGATATTATAAAAGTGCGTGTTTCTGTCCCTTCCGTTATTGATTAATTTTGTAATTTTGGTTATTATTTTTACAGGTTGATTGACAAGGTGTATTGAGGATAAACTTGCAATGGACTCTCAGGATTCTCCTTCAGTTATTCCATGTTCTGAGGAGATGACAGTTGAGCAAAATGAGGGTAATGAGTTACCACCTCCAGATGTCATTACTCCGCAAAATTCGATGAATAAAGAAGACCTGAGTCAAAGCCAAAGCTTACTTGCGAACACTGATGACATCACTCTTAATCAGGATGAAGAGATTTCTAGAATTGATGTTTCTACTGCTGCGAGCAATACTAAGATTAATAGTGCCAACTCCTTCCAGCGGAACTCTGTGAATAATAATTCGACAATGGATTTGGAATCATCGGAAATGAATCCCATGTCATCAACTAGAATTGAGCCAGATAACAGCATTTCTCTTCTCAATGAAGGATTTATGATTGATAGTGCGTCATTGTCGTTGTCTGCGGTAAATGATGACAGTCGATTAGATCCAAAGAAGATCACTGCAGAGACCAGTGAGAGCATCAATGAAACTGATGAATTAGAATCCACAGAGATGGAAGAGATTGAACCCGAAGACGAAATCATGGAAGATGAGAGTACGGAATTACAGTCAATCGCGAAGAAACGCAAGGAGATTGTTGAGAGCGATGAAGATGAAGAGAATTCGGCTGATTATCCTCTCCCCCAATTTCCAATGGCCAGGGTCAAGAAGATCATGTCAATTTGTGCAGCAGCAGAAGACGACGATGCTAATGAGGAAACTGGACATGGGAAAGCACGAAAAGATAAAGGCAAAGGAAACATAATGCTTACTAAAGAAGCTATATACCTTACAACCCTTGCAACTGTAAGTTTACTACTGTACTAAATAGTTTCTGACAACCTATTTTAACTACCGAAAAAACATTAACATGATATCGTAATTTTTATTTGTTTTTAGGAACACTTCATATCTGTGATTGGAAAGATGGCTGGAAACGTAACCACATCATCTAAAAAGAAGACATTAACATTGGAGCATTTAAAACGTGCCTTGAGCGATACTGATGCATTTGCCTTTTTAGAAGGATGCTTCCAACCTTCACTGATTATTGGGGATTAGTTATTAATTAAAATCTGGGGTAAAATGAAAACCATTTATTAGATAATAGTACGTTGAGTTGTATTGTAATTTTTGCTGAGTTATTTTATATCATACTCGTAGGTATGCATTGTATTTGATATTCGGGAGGTATTCCAATGATTTGACTTTGCTATTTTAATTAATTTAAGCCAGGGTGTTTAAACATTGAACCATACGCTAAGCTAGACTTTAAGCTACTATCTATTTAAATTATGTGATAATAAAATAATGTGTAAAATAAATTTTATGTGTATTTTTTTAAAGCATTTGACTGTGAACGTTTCTTAAACCTCATATTATTCTCTATATTATTCACTCATGAATTATTGTCTATTAAAATAGTGTGCAATAAATGCATAACATAAAATGAAACCCATGTGTATGTAGTTTACTTTCAAATAATATTGCACTATAGTCCGCCCTGCAAAGTATAATGAAGTGGGATGTATGCGGATTGCGGAGTAAATGACTTACAAAGACTCAAGGACACTCACAAGGACAAACCAATTTGGATAAATTACTATTATTGCACTTGTATAGCCTTTCTGTGGTCATATAAGAAAAGATGGATCAAGATTTTCATTCAGGCAAGAGTAAAACTGGTCGACCGCAGAAGAAAATAGTAGCCATAAGTAATTATTGTGAAAAAAATGCATACACACAAAACCAGCTTTTCCCAGCAAAAAAGAGGCAAGTTTCTAATCACACGGAAAAACAATCATTGCATTGCATCATTTCTACATTTTTTCCTTGGTGTATTAGCCAGTAGCTACATTAGTGTCAAATTACTGCAAACTGTCTATGCATAAAAGTTTAATTTTGCACTATCATTTCATTACGTACTACTGAACTGAGAAAATTTTGATGTCCCTGGCTTTGTATTTTGACTTTTCACTTGATAAGTCACAGATTAATTGGGATAGTTTATTATATTACAGCAGTATTTCCTATAACACCAAGAACAACAGGTTGGTTGATGGTTGATCCTGTACTGTGGTCGTCATGATGGAATGTATGCTTGATGCAGGTTCTCAGATTCAATGTTGTATGTTTTAGTATGGCAATAAACTATTTTGCTTCGACTGTTGTGTTATGGTCGCGTCAGTGGACTTTGTACATCAAAAATCAAAACATATCTTAATATTGCATAGTATGATACATGCATCCTTTTCCCATTTTTATAACCATTTTAAAAGGTATTCATAAAATATTACGGTGAGGTAAGTCAAATCAGCCTAAACCTGCTAATTCCAATGTACGATACGATAACAGTGCGAATTGGAGATTTTCTCATTTTAAAGTTACAAACAAATATACTTTTCATGTATATTTTATTTGGATTAGTCCTCCTCAATCAAGTCTGAAATCCTACCTATGCATGCATATCGCATATCAAGCGTTTTCAGTTCCAGTATTCTTATGAATCGAACCAGCTATACATCACGGTGACAGCCCGGTTGCATTTTGTTTTCCTTAATTTTTTATGTATCAAGTTATACATCTCCAAATCGGTAAGTTAGTAGTTTATCAGTTTTTCATTGCTTTTTTGTGACATAAGACAAATTAAAATTAAACAAAAAGCGTAACCGTTGCATCAATAGTTGTTAGCTGATGTGATGTAACATCATCACGAGGCATTGTCATTGTTTGTCCTCAGAAAGACGGCCACGCTAAACATGAGCACATGATTTTTTGAGCTTGCATAAGCAGTCCTAATTACCACATTAACAAACATGTATCACCTCTGTGCAAAATTTTTTTGTTCCATCTTGTCTATTTAGTACTTCTGCGTTAAACGGATTGTAGCTTGTAACTGATAAAATATAAATTTATGAGCAGTCCTTCAACAAATCCGATATTCCCGAAAAATTCAATAGTTTTTACATGAGAAATTTTGTTATATTTTAGCAAGAAATTCTTTCGAAGTTGTGACATTCCATAAAAGTCATCTCAGGCAGGGCCATGGATTTGAGTGAGATTTTGGCCACTTTGCTTGTGCTGTTGGCAGCATGGATAGCCTATCAACGCATTACTCTCTTCAGTAAAATGGCTCCAGGTACTTGAATGTTCACTTAACTCCATTTTTTAAATACAAGCATTTCTCTATTATTCTTTATGTACGCTTTGTTATAGGGCCTTATGGATTACCATTTGTTGGATCTTTGATTCGCCTGGTGAAAGTAGACGCGATTGAGGAACTACAGAAGTACAAAAAGAAATATGGAAAGGTTTTTTCAATGACTGCTGGAGACTTCTAGTAATGATATTTTATGCCTTTACAAATGTAAAAAAATGCATTGCTGAAATTTTGTATGGCCCATTAACAGTGAAAGTGTGCCTTTTTATAGTGTTACAGTCGTTACGGATTATAAATTGATCATCGAAAACCTGAAAAAAGACGAATTCCAGGGTCGTCCTGACTTTGACTTATGGGAAAGTCGCAATCGTGGAAAACGCAACAGGGGAATTCTGTTTTGCGATGGGCCTGTTTGGCATGAACAGCGTCGATTTGTCCTGAGAGCACTACGAGAACAGGGATTTGGTAAACTAAGCATGGAAGGAATGCTCATTCAGGAAATGCAGGACCTTCTTACCACGTTAAAGTAAAGCATAAAATTTCAATTACAATAAAACACTTGAAAATAATAAATGTTTGATGTAAAACGTGCTCTTTCGTTCTAATTGACATATAGAAAAGATTTGGGTCATCCAGTTACCTTATCCGGGGTATTTAATGCATCTGTATTAAACTCACTTTGGTATATTGTTACCGGGAAGCGGTTCGACTTAACAGACCCAACACTGAAAACTTTGATTTCCTTATTGATCGAGTAAGTATCATTTAATACTTCATGTAGTATTGCTCG